>CM023454.1:133619789-133851803 GCA_013339765.2 Haemaphysalis longicornis
TCCAGCACACTCCAGTGGAAGGTTATTAATAACCTGTATGGAAGTGACCACGTTCACAGAAACCTCAAGCTTTTAGACAATAAACAAGACAACACTCTATGCCAACAAATATTCAAGGAGGAGGCCGCAGACTGGAAAAAATTCAAAGAGCTCTCTGTGTGTCACTATACACTTATAGACAACCTTGGTATTGATAAAGCTGCAGAAACTCTGACCACCCATACAATTGAAGCTGCACTGAAGTCCATCCCCCAGAATACTTCTAGTAGGGTTACTAAGCCAAAACCTTGGTGGAATGATGATTGCTGGCAGGCCCGTAAGGAACAGAATAAGGCACGGGGTGTATTGCGTAGGTGCCCAACGACTGAAAACTTTGTACTTTTCAAGCCGGCAAAGGCCAATGGCAGACGGATACGGCGTATTGCGAAAAGAGGAAGCTGGAATCATTTTGCGTCATCAATCACATCATACGCTGACGCGCGGAAAGTATGGAGGAGAATCAAAGCACTCCGAGGAAGTAACACTCTTACGCACCCTTTGGTCAGTACAAGTGGAGACACTTTACAAGACCAAGCGAATGCCCTAGGCAAGCATTTTGAGTATGTATCAAGCTCAGCTCACTATTCAAATAACTTCCTGAGACACAAAAATGCAGAGGAATGGAAGATCGTACGTGACAAACGGCAGTCTGAGGTGGGGTATAATTGCCCCTTCACTATGCAGGAGCTTAAAGTTGCGCTCACTACTTGTGGTAAATCATCACCAGGTCACCTGCACGAGGACACGCTAGAAGCTCTCTTACTGTTGTTTAACAAGATCTGGCGTGTAGGGCAGTTTCCAAAATTGTGGAAAGATGCTATTGTGGTGTCGATTCTAAAGGAGGGGAAACATCCATCGCATGCAACTAGTTTTAGACCGTCGCTTTAACCAGTTGCTTATGCAAGGTCTTCGAAAAAATCATTACCCGTCGCCTTATCTATTTTCTTGAGTACCATGGTATTAGAGACAATCACCAGGCGGGTTGTCGCTCTGGTAGATCTGCAGCAGACCACCTAGTGGCTATTGAATCCTACATCAGGGATGCATTTGTTCATAAGCAGCATCGTTTATCAGTTTTCTTTGACCTCCAGAAAGCTTACGACACAGCCTCGCGTTACGGTATTCTTTGTGATCTGCACCGCCTTGGAGTTTGTGAAAACATGCTGAACAGTTTGAAAGATTACCTTTCGGATCGCACCTTTCAGGTTAGGATTGGAAACGTTCTCTCGAGGATGTTCGTGCAAGAAAATGGAGTCCGCAGGGTGGTGTGCTTAGCTGCACCCTTTTTATTGTTAAACTGAATTCCTTAGGAACTGCACTGCCTCGCTCCATTTCCTACTCACTATATGTTGATGATGTGCTCATTGCCTTTAAATCATGTAATATGTCCATTTGTGAGAGGCAAATCCAACTAGCTGCAAACAAACTTACATAATGGGCAGATGAGAATGGCTTCTGTTTTAACGCAGAAAAAAGCACGTGTGTGGGCTTCTCTAGGCAGCGTGGTATCGCCCGGATCCCGTTATTAGAGTCAATGAAACACCCATAGCAGTAAAAAAGGACCACAAGTTCCTTGGTGTTGTGCTTGATGATAAACTTTCGTTCATTGCACACCTCAAACGCCTTAGAGTTAAATGTTTGGATACAGTCAGGATCCTGAAAGTCCTCTCACACCAGTCTTCAGGTACTGACACAAAGTTCCTATTGGCCTTATTCAATAGCCTTGCTAGGTCCCTCATTGACTACGGGTGTCTTGTCTATGAATCTGCCACGAGAACAGCACTAAGGATGTTAGACCCTGTCTACCATCTTGGCCTTCGTCTGGCTACAGGCGCTTTCCGAACAAGCCCTGTCTTAAGACTGTATGTGGAAGCCAATCAGTGGTCTCTTGAAACACAGCGGAAGTACGCTGGGTTGATTTACGCTCTTAAAGTGACATCCTTGACTGGACACCCGAACATCACTCTTGGTAACCAGGCTATCAAGCTGATGATAGCATGACGCATACATGACGCTCTTAAAAAGCAAGTGAAAATTGTCCAGGTGCAGTGATACATGAGGAAGGGACATACATGAAGCTTACCGCATAGGAAAGAACGGATCCGATTGTGTCAGTGACATTTCAACGGGTCTTCATATGAAAGAGCGTATTCAGTAGTCTGTGAACTTTGCTTATCACAATTTTTTTTGCATGCAAGTGGAGCCACGTAACTTTGGCCGGCAATTATGTGTGTTCTTACGCTGCCTAAAAGTTAGTTGCTCGTCATTGCCTGTTCTCACCAGCCACACTCGGTTATTGTCAATATTTCGCGCCGAGTTCAAGTATCATTAAGATGCACCAACTCGCCAAACACGTCTTTCTAAGCTTGAAACACGGGCTGATATAACCTTAAACACAAAGCAATGATACTGTGCTTCATGGCTATGCCAAGGAACCCAACAGTAACTATTAAAAGAAGGTATTGTCTGAAGCCTAATAAACTGCATGTCAAATTCCTCGATTTTAAGAAGCAGAAATCCCACAAACTTGTGAGATTAGCAGCAGTGACACACAGATTTCCCCCACTCTCGTCCACAGCTGTTGTGGCAGGATCAGTAGTAAGGAGCTGATGCCAGGCACTGCAAAAAAAAACACCGTATAATATACGCTACTTTGCGAATTAAAAATGGCAAGAACAAAAACGAATAGAAAACCAGGCAAGCATTTTGAATGCTTGAGTGGGGTCACAAACTGTTACAAAATTGTAAAAACAATTCTTTCTTAAGGATCTTTGCAGCAGCCATAAAAATTTTGGAATTTGTTAGCACCAGGACACAAGTCTGTAAACAGGTCCTCTGACACAGGGGTTCCTCCTCACAGGTGTTGCAACGGAATGAGAGCATGCTTGTCAACCTTCCCACGAAAACCTCCCTTGCGTTGTTCGCAACACCCAGCAAGTTTCCATAGATGACACCCATCTCTGTCACGTGTGAAGGCATCACGAACTGAAAATTTTAGGTTGTCCAGTGCTTCATGTTCAGACGATATACAAAAATGCTATAAATCAAGGGTTGGCGACCCGCAGCCCTTGGGGCAGTATTGTGTGGCCCCCGATAAAACTGTAGACCCCCTTACTTACTACCTGAAGGCCGACATGGCAGGTTTGACCTCAACTGGCATGGAAGCTCGGGACGCTCGTGCTGAAAATAAACACGATAACGATTTCTATTCTAGGTTTGTACACTGCTTTTAATTCGCCCCCCCCCCAAATTTATTTGCCACGCAAAGCCCCCCTCCTCTCCCAAGCAATGTGCTTCCGGCCCCCTCCATGTTCATTGCATTAAACCCGGCTCTCCACCTGAAAAGCTTGCTGACAACTAATAATCAGCAAAAGTTGCAAATTTTTAACTTGTCACTACTTGTTCAATTCGAAGTGAATGCAAATAAGTAAGATCTCTTCTTTGCATGTATCACGCAAGCCTACACACCCGTTAAACCCTTCGTAATTTCAATGAATTGCCCATGAAGGCTTGCTCGGGTTGAGGCTAGGAGACATTTTTTAAAGAGTGGGCAGTAGCTTGTGGCTGTCGACAATTGTGTTTAATAGAAAATACTGGCGCCAACACTGAGTGATCTGTTATTTTTCAGAAGGATAAGGCAGAGCACGCCACCTTGAATACGTCATGGGAGCCCTGACTTAGGCAGTTTGGGGAGAGGCACGCAAGAACAGTTTAATTATGTGCATGTCAAACGTTTTCGAGCATGCACATAATTAAACTGACTTAAAATATGTTCTACCGAACAGTTACAGGTTAACCTTCCTGAGGGGCATCTCCATTTACAAAGAAAGCTTTTTATGTACTCACCTGTGCTTTGAAATTTTGTGCCAGCACTCCTTTAGGGACAGATTAAAGCTTTCGCTATTCCCCACACTATAATGTGGCAAGAGCCCTGTGACACACTGGAAGGCAACAGAAAAAAATGGGCAGTCAGCAAGCTAGATTTCACACCATTGTGATGAAACCAAAATCGCTGATCATACCTTGAGGAGCTTATCAGTGTTTTAAGTGCAAAACGATATAGCCATGGTGTTTGTTCTTGCTTTAGGATCTGATTGAGTAGAAGCAGGCAACTGAAGCTCACCTGAACCCTCGGGGAGTTCCGAGGGAATGCCAGGCATGATTTACATGATTTGCCGACAATTTAAAGCTACCTTGAAACTTTAAAAGCGGCCATTCAGTTGAAGAGCCATCCAAAGAATGGTGCAACATCCCACCATTTGCAAAACAGCTTTCCTTCATTTTATACTGCCCTCCATGTGCAACTGAATTGTAGCTGTTTGTCCTTCATGTTATCATTAGAAAATATTGTTAATTTTGACATGGAACAAGAAGTCAACAAAACTGTTTTATTAT
The DNA here is from genome assembly GCA_013339765.2 of Haemaphysalis longicornis. Taxonomy (NCBI): domain Eukaryota; kingdom Metazoa; phylum Arthropoda; class Arachnida; order Ixodida; family Ixodidae; genus Haemaphysalis; species Haemaphysalis longicornis. Next base: position 133,624,224 of record CM023454.1, read on the forward strand.
TCAAATATTTTGGTTGTCCCCACACCATCCCTTAATTGAGATTAATACCCTAGTTACACGACGGAAGTAACCGCAGTTACATTTAACGGTGGTTACTAAATTTTAACCGCGGTTATCGCAAACTGCGGTTTTGGCATTGACATGCGAAATTCCAAGTGTGTCGACAGCGGTCACTTGGTTGTAAGCGTAACAAAAATAAAGCAACAAACTTTTTACCTCACGATAAAAACCAAGAGCGATGCAGTGTCGACAAACGAAAATTTCGTTAAACAGTTGCTTCAGACCCAATCGCGACACACGACGCACTCGCGCGCGGCGAAAAAGCGGCTTCCCCAGCAGCTCGCGACTGGCATGTTCTCGGGTCGGTTCGGTGTTGGGAACTTAGGATCGCGGGGGATATTTGACCGGCACTATTCCGACTGCTACCATGCCTTAAGCGGGTAAAACTCTCGTTTTCTTGACGGGTAAAAAAAAATCTTATCTCTAACCTGAATTACGGAATTTTTTTTGAGTAAGAGGCCTTATCGGTACATAGATCTGCGGTCATGTTTAGCGTCCTCCCAGCGGCACATTTTCTGTGAAACCGACAAAAAGAAAAACAACGCGGTGGGTAGCCTTTTCTCAATCCAGGAAGCCACGAGCTTTCCCCGCTGTTGGGGCTCGTGTTAGCGCATTACTTGACTGCTACTTGGGTGCTAAACGCAGGAGCTCATTCAATGGCACATACGATTTTTGCTTCTTTACGTCAACACAGACGGCGAACGAAAAGGGTTGCTTGATGGCACGACATGGGCCAGCTGCATGTAATTAATGCCATCGCAATGAATGCTCGAAAATACAGACACTATAGAATACATATTTCCGCATAGTATTTAGTATTAGGTAGCTTGTACGAGCACGGAACCTTGACGACAAATGTTCTGCGTATAGTGGTTTTGACGTCCCGAGGAAAAAAGAATGTCAAAAGACCGCCAAAAGGGCGGCCTTTGTTACTCTAGGTAATATGCCTTGTGCGCCCGGAGCATTAATCGTTAACCTTTTCGGTGTCGCGGTTCGTCACAAAGCTTACGTTCTTAACTTGTACCAAAAATACAATACCAAAGACGTCAGCGTCTGTACCAACGCGGTCGGTGTCTATACAGGCTCGCAAAGCACGAGTTGTTTTACGCAACTTCTTTGTTAGTCCAAAAAATTACATTTATTTTTGGTTTCAAGTCCAGAGCATGGACTAAAACGTATAATGGACAAATGAAACGAGAACACGAAAATATGAACCAGAACACACAAATAGCGCGATTACTTTCCGTGGAAGTGAAATAATCATGCCGCTATATGACAGTAGCAAGGATTGAAACTTTGTCTTTCCAAATATACCACTAGCGAGCCATTATGTCGCATTCGCTGTCTATATTCTTTAATCCAGAGCGTTCCATTTATTATTTTCGTGTTTTTTTCTTTTGTCCATGAGTGTACATGTATATAGAGCAGACTTTTCGGTGGCTGAGCGCAAGCCCACGCATGACCTTCGGAATTCCGGTGATTGGGCACGACCGCTGCTAGACCTGTAACAGACATCAGCCGTTCACCTTTCGAAGAGCAAGAACGTGAAGATTCATATGCTGACCGGGCACCGAACGTTTCCCAAACTTGTTTTGCCCAACGGCTGCTGAGGAAACACGAGTACTCTAGAACCGGATAACAGCCATTCTTCGCGTGTTCCCAGGCAAGCGGAAACAAAGCGGTCATATGGTGGCCGAGCACATGCCGATCATTTTTTGTAAACGCGCTCTCAAGCAACAAGCGAGTACTCGGCGGCGGGAAACCTGCCGGCTGTCTTTTGATTGAACGTTGGTGGAGCAAGTACCCTTCATCGGCGGTGGTTGAACCGCCAGATAACTTCTGAGAAACTTCCTCCCAGGTGAAACCCTTTTGACGGTTAACGAGCGACAGCTGACCAACTTAAGATCATTGGCTACGGGAAATGTGCGGAGAATATGGTATTTAAACAGTTGTCACAAACTCGAGTGTACTACGTCTAAGAGTACCTAGAAATGTTTCCTTTTATTGTACAGCGCCTAATTCTTTTTACACTCGTCCGATTCATTCAGTTCGGTTCTATTCGCCCCGAGACAAGGCTGGAACTTTTGCGAACGAAGAGGCGGTAATACGATCACCCGCCGGCTCGCCGGCAAGAAGACAATACAAAAATAAAACCTCCGCCGCTCCGGTTTCGTCGAAGCTTCCAGTACTTTCGACGAGGTGCGCGTGGCCTTGCCAGTGCTAAAGAGCGTGGATGGTTCTAGAAGGGAGAAGAGTGAAGTTATTCGCTGACGGCGGCGGGCGCGTTGTGTGTTGTGCTCTGTCTCTCCGCGCCGACACGGTTATAAAAAGAGAGGCCGCGCCTAAGCAAACCAGCTACGTTTGGACGTCGTGATTGACAACTGCACCTGCCAGTTTGTTCATCACACCATCGCCGACCCGCGCCCTGGAGGACTCCAACGTACTCCCGGGCCTCGAAGCACCGCGATCGTCTCGGACGGCCTGGCCTACAGCGAAGCCACACTTCCCAGGTAGCCGAATCGCCTCCGACAGCGGTGCATCGTCCGGCACGGTCGGTGAATATGCTGGGACTCTGTCTCTCATAAGCATCGAACTGTTCATTTTCCTTTTTAGTTAACTGCTCCGATTAGTAATATTCATTTGTTAGCGCTCCTGTTTGCATCACTTTGTCTAATTGGACTGTTTCTTGTATTTGAATTCCATCTAAGTTGTCTGTACATATCGATCCGTTACCTTGTGCTTGCGTTTGTAACTTGCCTGTCTAAATATAAGTCTTTGTGCGGTTTTTTGTTCAAGGCTCTTGCTCATTCTTGCCGCTCTGGTCGGCGAAAGCCGCACATCAGACGGCCACCCCCTTTGTCACCTGTACCCTGTGGATTCGGTGGGGTTTGTTGGCTTTCTGGAGTCGACTCCCCATATCTTCCGACAGTGCACCCTAGTTTAAGGAAGCGGGTGACATTTCAGCCGCACATCAGACGGCCACCCCCTTTGTCACCTGTGCCCTGTGGATTCGGTGGGGTTTGTTGGCTTTCTGGAGTCGACTCCCCATATCTTCCGACAGTGCACCCTAATTTAAGGAAGCGGGTGACAATTTCGGACCCCAGAAATTGTCACCCGATTCCTTAAATTAGGGTGCACTGACAGAAGATATGGGGTTTGTTAGCTCTCTTGAGTTGACTCCCCATATCTTCTGACAGTGCACCCTAATTTAAGGAAGCGGGTGACAACAGTTCATCTTAAGTTCATCGTTGGCCGATTCGTTCGATGGCCGAGCATACCGGAGAACAGCCGTAGGTTGGCCAGTAAAGAATCGGACTGGCTGTGCTGCCTGGGCAAATGTCATTATGTCTTTACATGGGTTAAACCTTGAAGTTACGTTGTGCTGTGTCCCAGGTAACTCTGAGATCTCAGGGATCTAGACCGGAGATAAATGCGGGTTCGGCTGCACTTACAAATACTGCTGCTATAAGAACAGTACCCTATATAAACCTCAAGTAACCTATCAGACAGCACCTTCGCAAATCACGCCAAACTTAATGGAGTACAGAAACAGACAAGTTGCACTTATAAAACAGAAATATTAATTTCTATTTTATTTGTTCAATACTGCAGGCCACCGGTGATAGAGGGAGGAGTACACAAATTGTTACAATGATTGCAGAAATAGACATCAAAGGTAAACATACAGAAGAGCATGGCGGAAAAACGCAATGGTGACAGAGAAAAAAAACACTAAAAGATATAAGTGTGATTGAACAGGTCTGAAAGAAATGAAAAGAAAAGAAAAAGATCAGGGTCTGTGTGAGGAATAACTATACAAATCCAATAAAAGAGTCAATCTTCTAACTGGTAGATTAGTGACTGCACATTTCTAGGCGCAAACTTTCTGGAGGCAGAATTTCAGTGACTCATAGTACGACGAAATAAAGAGTGTTTGAAGTTTTTTGTGCGAGCAGAAATTGGAGTGAATTTTAGAAGGTGATAGTTACTGGTTGGCGTGGACGAAAGAGGCTGCAAATACAAGGAAGGATCAAGTATAAATTCTCCGTTCCTAAGATGGTGGAGAAATGTATGTTCAGCCATTTTTGGCGAGCTTGCATTGTCAATAGGTTGTTTATTTTCACTAAATCTTTTGGGGAATCATGACGACGCCAACGGTTGAAAATGAAACGTACCGCAAGTCTCTGAATTTTCACGAGTTTCTTGATGTTTTTTTCTGTGTGATAATTCCAAATAATACCTTCGTATACTAGCTCTTAAAAGTGTATAAAAGCAGCCAGTTTGACACTGAATTGCGAATTCCTAATTTTGCGCCTCAAACAAAGATGTTCACGTGGTGCTGAAGTGCAAATAGTATTTATGCGTGCAGACCACAAAAGGTTACTAGAAAATGTGACGCCGAGGTACTTGAAACTGCTAGCTTCGGATATGTTGACGCCTTTAAGCGGGACTGGTAAAAAATAGGAAATGTTTTATTTGTTATACGTCATTACCGTCTTATGTTGACTGAGGTTTTTATCAGAGGTGTCGCACCGTTAAGGTATGGCGTTTAAACTGTAATTTAAATTAGTTATGTCATTAACTGTTATTTAAGTAGCTTGGTCATTACTCGAATTAACAGCTTTATATGAAAGACAATTGTCTGCAAATAGACGAATACGAAGTCCTTTGTCGACACATGTAGATAGGTCATTAATGTATAACAAAATAACAATGGGCCAAGGATGCTTTCTTGATCTACTAAGAAGTTCACAAAGGCGTTTTATGAAATATGACCACTGATATAAATGGATTTTTTGCGCATTTCTATATACGAGGCAATCCAATTGTTAGGTTGTGGAGAATTTTGAGCTCATATAGTTCAAATAGTAAGCCCGAATGTCAAATCGGGTAGAATGCATGGCTGAAATCTATGGCAATTACATCAAGTTTACCCGACTGATCGATAATGAACGAGAAAGTGTGTAAAATAAGCCTCCTGCGCTGCCCAGGTGGCGCTGCGCAAGCGGCGTTCGGGCAGTACTTCCGGGTAGTACAAAGCTGCGCGGGTCCCGTAGGATCCCGTGTTGACAGAAACTAAATGAGTTCGATGCTACCGATTGTTCGCGACATGGTCACCAGCCCATCCCCGACAAGTCCGTCTCTTCCGGCGATCAACATGGCATTAGGGGAAAAAGCTTTGCCGCGCTAATAAACGTTTACAGCGCCGGCGAAAGTGCCGGGACGGTGACGGCGCTCTCCCACTCGCATGTTCACTGACCATTTGAAGTGAAACTTCTAGTTTAAACTAATACTCTAGGGGACAAGAACTTTTCAACAACAGCCGATCAAAAAACAAGAGTGACGCAATCGGCGATGATCGCGATTTAAAACGCCAGAAAGTACGGCTGACCGCTGGCTCGCTTGCTGGCGCCTGCCGCATTTTTGCGTACCTTCGCACTATGTGTGCACTTTCATTAAACAGTACTCGGTGGCGTCGCCGTTACGAATACATGGTGGAGCGTTAGCTTGCCGTTTTGTAGCCTCTCTCAGTGACGAAATGTAGCGAGCGTCAGAAGCCTGAAATCTGTTTTGCGATTTCGGTATTAGTGGCGGTAAAACAAGGTGGTCGGGTGAAATGAGAGGCTGCTTGCTGTCTCTGTTTGCTCACACTTTACTTAATTACGCTCCTGCATAATATATTCCCAGTTTGCACTTAATAGGCTAGAATAAGGTTCAGAAACGTTTTGCATTGTAGTGTGGCGTTGCACACAGCCGCCACGTCGGAGTGCTGGACGGTAAATTGGGTGGAAGCGGAAGGAAGACTTTGAACACCAAAAAAGAAGAAATAGGGAATTGCCAATAATATTTGACAATTATCTGGGGGACAATTCAACTGGAAGCCACCATTTGTTTGTTCTTGTCACAGTTCCTAACTCAATTTGAGGACGAAAAAGGCGTGTCGGGGTTCAGATTGTTAGCGACGACTCCTGCACTAGAAGATAACCAACAGCGGCAGTGATCGAGCGTGTGTAAATATCCACGGCCGCGCGCCATGTATGCAGCTGTTATATTAGGCAAATATAGAAGTACACAACTTTGCAGGTAGCGGGAGTGCTATTTGGTTTATGTTCTGCGTCCTTTAATAGCGCCTAATTTGTTTATTTTACGCTATTGCCTCACGTACTCGCTAGTATACATGTACCCTGTCGTTCGTAAATCCTGCGGCGTAAAACTTTACGCAAGAATTTATCATTTAGTTTTTTAAAATACAAAACAAACTTTGCACTCGTTTTCAAGGTGGTGCCAGGCCAGAAGAGTCAGCTGAGTCGGCTGCGCCATTCTTGCGGTCGCTAACATGCTCCCGCTGAAGCAACCTTTTGCAGTTACCAGCAGCGTTCGGTGTTTATGGTACTCGTGAACTTTCCTTTGTCGACCGCACGCAAGAAGAACGGTAATGGTTGTCAGGAAGTTAGACCACCCGACCTTGCGATGCTGTCTCACGCCGCGAAGACCCCGACCGCTGGCGTTAAAGATAGACGATAAATCGGCTTGTTTTAGCGGATGTTATTTGTTTATTCTCTGCAACTACTTTAAGTGCTAATTCATACAGTGTGCAGTCATTTAAACGCGCCGCAAAGCGATAATATTAATAATAATAATAATAATGTTTATTCACATTTCAAAATACAGAACATTATCCAGCCCGCATAAGCCGCATGGCTTGTGTGCGCCGCTGGGCAGTCACAGGAGGGCGCAAATTGGGACACAACGGGAGTAGAAAGCTGAAGGAGCCCAACAATCGCAAGGAAAATATCTTGAGCAACTGCCATGCCCAGGAAAAAAAAAAGAAAAAAAGAAAAAAGAAACCGCCAAGGTACTTTTTACTTACATACACAGGAAAAGCATTTAGCAGTCGGTCGCACTTCAAATTGTTACAATGGTTTTTTAGGTACATCCAAAACAGCGCAATGCATTCATTCATTGTCCGCAATAAATGACATCAAAAATGTTTTTACCTGCTTCATATTATTAACCACTGGCTCCGTTTTAATTCTGTTAAATAAATGTGGGAAATTGAAGGCACGAGATTTTTTACCATAATAAGTGTACACACGTGGCAATACAAACTTTCAACGTTTCTCAAAGGCCCTAGCTTTAACATTCACAACTTCGAATTCATTTTGATGATGATGATGGTTGGATGTTAATGGCGCAAGGCCAACTAGGACAAAGAGCGCCAAAACAGTGGTTAAATATGAGAGGTGAGAACTTAGACACTGATATCAGTAAGCAAGAACAAAAGTAAAATCAATAAAAGACAGTGAGGATGGCTGGTGTAAAGGGCCAGGTTGTGATGGTGCGTGGCATGAAATAAAGCTTTAAAAACTACGCGTGATAGGAAATGAGATGTAAAAACTTGATGTCACTGAGAAACTTAAAAGTGCGTTGCACAGGAATCACGGGATCATCCGCTAGAAAGAGTGCTGGGTGTAGTGGAATGTGTTGTCTGTAGAGTTGAGGGAAGTGCTTGCGTCTTGTTGTCTGGAGTGCTTTGCATGTAATTAGGATGTAAAGTACGGATAGGCTCTCCCCACACCTGCTACACAGGGGTCATGGAGATCCGGTGAGCAGATGGGAGTGTGTCGCGTGTGTGTGGCCTATCCGTAATCTACCTAGGGCAACTTCGATGAATCTGTTGTGTGAGTCACTAGTGTATCGTCCTAAGTGTGGCTTTACTATGTGTAACTTGTTGTCTGTCTGTGTATTCCAGTCGGCTTGCCATGTTTTGCGAAGGTGTTGTCGGATGTGTGGCTTGAGGTCAGTGTAGGGTATTGTTGTTATGTCCACTGTGCTTGCAAGTGCAGCAGTGGCGGCCATTTCATCTGCGGTCTCATTCCCCGCGATTCCAGCATGGCCTGGAACCCAGCACAGGATTAGTTGAAAATTATTTGCATATATAGACATCATGAAATTAAAGACAAGATTGACAATGTGGTTTTTCTTGGGTCTGTGTGAAGACAATGCACGTACAACGCTCAAAGAGTCTGTGAAGATGACGGACTTAGGAATTCGTTTTTTAAGAATGTGCTGAACGATGAGTAAAATGCCATATGCTTCTGCAGAGAAAATAGTGGTGTGTACACTCATGGTTCTGCAAGCAATAAAGTTCGGGCCATGAGCGGCGCACGACACTGTAATTGAAGTTTTCGAGGCATCGCTATAGAATTCGGCACATTTATATTTATCCTGAAGCGACAAGAAATGCTGCAGAATCGCAGCTCTCGGAACCCTGTTTTTATCTATTTTCATGAAAGAAACATCACAACAAACAGGCTGCAGTTGCCATGGTGGTATAACGTCAGAAAATGATGATGATGTACAGACATCTAAAAACCCAACGGAAAGACCTGAAGCTTCCTCTCTCACCCTCAGAGAGTAGGGCAAAGGAACAGATGGACGATTTGAGAATAGCTGGGTTGTAGATGTATCGTTGAGGACAGGTTTAAAAGGATGGTTATTGAATGATGAGACCTTAAAAGCATATAATAAATCTATGTACATTCGTTGATGTTCCAGGCACCATTTGTTACTTTCAGCGTACAGACTCTGGGCCGGGCTAGTGCGGAAAGCCCCACACGCAAGGCGCAGGCCCAAATGGAGAACTGGGTCAAGCATTTTTAGTGCTGTTTTTGATGCCGACCCATACACAACACTTCGAATTCATTTTGATAAAAGTGCTTGCACAAATCATCAAACATAAATTGCTTTTGAACAGGTAAAACATGAAATCGTTTCATGACATCTTCCAATGGTTCACCATGGTGATTTGTACTATAAGCGAGGTTGTATGCAATTTTATGGAAGATGGTGTTCAGAATATTGAGCTTGTAGGATGATGCGAGCCCATATATTGTAATTCCGTATTTGATAATGGACTCTCCTAAACATTTATATATACAAGCTTTTTAACTGAAGTGTTGCAAATAGAGTGCAGCGCATACAAGGAAGCGCATACTGTTCTAAGACGTTTGGCAACGTATTCAATGTGAAAGCTCCAATTAGGTGTGTCGTCAAAATATAACCCCAAATATTTTACGTTATGTTGAAGTGTTAGCACGGAACAAGAACAGTTATTGAATTTACTGCCGTGCAAGTGTAATGGGTAAGCTGATTGAAAAGACTTATAAGGGCTAAGTAAGCAAATAAGATTTGTCTTCGATTTATTTATATAGATATGATTATCGGTCAGCCAGTCTAAAATGGTACAAATGTTTCTCTGAAAGACACGGGCACCATCATTATAGGCTGTGCAAGGGAAAACAACGGCAGTATCATCGGCATACATATAGACATGGGATTCAAGGGAAAGACTGGCCAGATCATTAACATAAATATTGAATAACAGCGGCCCGAGGATTGATCCTTGGGGTACCCCGGTTTTCATTAGTACCGGCTTACTATAACAATCACCTACCCGGACGCGTTGAAAACGTTTAGAAACGTAATCTTTAAAAAAGGCAAGATAAGGACCCCTAAACCCAAAATCATTTAATTTATTAAGTAATATACAGTGGTCTATTGTGTCAAATGCTTTTTGCAAGTCTACGAAAAATGTTATCACGAGGTTATTTTTATCAATTTCACTACATAAACGGTCATTTGATTCTTCAAGCAGATGAATAGTACTTAACCCGCTGCGAAACCCAAACTGATGAGAGCTGAAAAGATCGTATTTCTGACAAAAGGAATTCATATTTTTGTAAACTATCTTCTCAAGTACACAAGCTAAAGAATTCAGAATGGCTATAGGCCGGTAATTTGCAAAATTTTTCTTGAGCCCTTTTTTAATAGGGGCCGTATCACCGTGATCTTCATCCCTTCGGGTATTCTACCTGTTCTGAAGGTTTCAGTAATGCTATAAAGTAGTACTAATTTATTATGACTGAAATTGCACACAAGATCTCGTAATCGTATTCCATCCAGGCCAGGAGACTTGGTAATGGGCATGCTTCGCATGGCCGGCCATAAGTCAAACTCTGTGGCCATTGGTAAATAGGCAGAATTACAACATGATGAAGGCTCTAGAACAGATACAGGCTGTAGGTTATTTTGATGCAGTTTTTGAAGCTCTCCTAAAAACTGGTCACTAAAGTTATTAGCTAATACTTCTGGAGTTTGGCATGGGAAAGCGTCTGCGATAAATTCATCAATATAAGCCTTTGGCGGTCGGCCAAATATTTTGTTCACCAGTTGCCAGGTTTGCTTTGTGTTCTTTCTACAAAGGGAAAATTCAGTGATTTGATATTTCTGTTTTGCAAGCCTTAATTTTGCAGTAAGTTTATTTCTTACTTGTTTAAATTCCTCTCTCGCGAGTAAATCAGTTGGGTTTCTTTGACATTTTCTAAAAAGTTGGCTCTTTACGTGCGAGAGAGCAATTATATCATTGTCAATCCACGGACTTCCGGTATTTCTTCGTTTAAGTTTTAACTTAGTCCTTGAAACATGATAAATGTCTTGAAATTTTGTTACCAGAAGTTCGTAAGCTTGAATGTGGTTGTGATTCAGGAAAGAATTCCAATCAAAAGAACGTACGTATTGGTCTACATTACTTGCGTTTATAACAAATTTCTCTTTTTTAGAAGGTTCATGCATATTATTCGCTTCACCTAGTACTGTCAACGTAGTGAAATAATGGTCAGCAACCTTTTCCTTAATAACACACCCCAAAACATTATGTTTGTTTAGCCTAGTGGAGATATGGTCGATGCATGTTTTCGTTACCCTATCGCCTGTTATCTCCTCTCTGGTGTAATCTAGAATCTGGTTTTCTCTCCCATGACTTGCTAATAACGTAAGGTATTTAGTAGCAGTGGTTTTTAGCTTGCCTGAAATGTCGATATTCATGTTTACCACTAGTATAATGTGTCAGTTAGTACCCTGCTTCTTTAGAAAGCTGGAGAGCTCTTCAAAGAACGCCTCAGAGTTGCTGTTAGGAGGCCGGTACACTGCATATACTAGGATTCTTCTTGCGACCTAGTCAGGGACAAAACAAGTATTTCGGCCTCATCAAAAGACACTGGGATTTGTTCGCATAACCAGCCCTGCTTAACAAACACCATTACACCTCCCTCCTTTTTTTTCTGCAAAACGAGAAGGATTGAAAATTATCGATTCTAAATTGAGGACATTCCGGTTCCGTGATGTTAATTTCCGTAAGAACGAGTATTTCTAGGATTAGAAGTGTTTCTTTTAAATATAACTGCAGCAGATCCCAGTGCTTGCGCAAACTCCTCACGTTGATATGGATTAGGTCTAAAGTCGCGTGATTGGATTGTTCAGTTTGCCAATCTCGCCTTCTTTCAAGCCAGTCTTGAAAGGAACTTAATGTGTCATCCATACTAAACAAGTTTCCTCAGGGCATTTTCGTTGTCAATGTGGATAATCGTAGTGCCTTCAATTTTTTTCACCAGTACTCGACCACCTCGGATCCAGACAAATTTCTACCCTTTGACCTCGGCTTCCGCCTTCGCCAGCCAAAGGAGTCTCCTTGCTTTGGCTGTAATGTTTTCGTTCACGTACATTTTTTCGCCCTTTAGAGCTAGCCTTTGCTCCAACCATTTATCCCTCGTTTCTCGATTTGAGAAACGTACAAGTATGGGGGGAGCCGTAGTTGGTTTGCCTTTAGTTCTGTGAACAGCTTCTATAGCATCAGGCCAAGGAACGGGGCGGCCAAGCTTGCTAGCGAGTGTTGCAATTGTTTCCCTTAGGTTTTCATTTGTCCGGAACTGTATGCCATGTATTTCTAAATTGTTCTTACGCGAGTAAATTTCAAGCTTTTCGACATCGTTTTTCAGCTGGCTGAGGCGTGAATTCTTTTCTGCTAGCTGAACTTCCAGAGCGGTCGTCCTCTTTTGCAGCTCGTTTATATCTTCTTTTTGTGTTTCTATCTTGACGCCATGATCTTTCATGCTCGATGATACGAATTCAACTCTTTTTTTCCATTTCTTGTATGAGCTTCGACTGGTTTTCTATCTTGGTATCAGTAACACTGTGTTTTTCAAGTTATTGTTCCTGTTTCTTTTCCAGCGCGTCCAACCGGGTGAGAACTAGATCCAGTTTAGACATCAGTTTTTCTAGTAATGCGTTATCGGAGCCGCTATGCCCCTTGTCTGGCAACGGCACCGGCACCGCCGCGAGCGCATGCGCAGATACCTCATGCTCGCCAGAGGAAGACGATTGTTGAAAAGAACAGGTTGCGCATGACCAGGTATTTCCGCTCATTATGCGATAGCTGCTTTAAACGTTTCTTAGTAAGGCCAGCACACTTTCCGGAATGGTAAAGATTATCACACTTTGAGCATGCCAGGCTTTGAACATCAGTCGTAATCGCTTTCTTGCACGCAACACAGAAGTTTTCACTAGACATCATGTGAACAAGAATTGTGCAGTCCGGCGGAGAAAAAGGCCGTGCAAACACTTATCCGAAATAGGCAAACTGAGTCTCACCTAAAACAACAAGATGGAATGAGTGATCCCGCCTCGCGTACTCCGCCGGACTGCAGTCGGTGTCCGTGAGCGCTCGCTTTTATACTCTTGGGTAAGAGTTGTCATGTCCTGGTTGGCTGTGGTGAAGGTGACGTCGAACCATGATAAGTCCAGGCTTAGTAGCAGATCGCTGCAGGCAGGATCCGAGTTGTCATCGAAGCATCCAGAAGGAAACCATCGCATGCGCAGTTGCGCCCCAAGGTGACCCGACCGAGTGGTTTCCTAAAACAACAAGATGGAATGAGTGATCCCGCCTCGCGTACTCCGCCGGACTGCAGTCGGTGTTCGTGAGCGCTCGCTTTTATACTCTTGGGTAAGAGTTGTCAAGTCCTGGTTGGCTGTGGTGAAGTTGACGTCGAACCATGATAAGTCCAGGCTTAGTAGCATATCGCTGCAGGCAGGATCCGAGTTGTCATCGAAGTATCCAGAAGGAAACCATCGCATGCGCAGTTGCGTCCCAGGGTGACCCGACGGCGTGGTTTCCTAAAACAACAAGATGGAATGAGTGATCCCGCCTCGCGTACTTCGCCGGACTGCTTTATTCATTAAATTCATTAAACTAAGTACAACCAACTTTCACTCTGGCTTGTATTTGAAAACACGTGGAGGGTTGCGAGGGTCGTCTGCTTTTGTGCTACCCAGACGCGTCGGCCGTTAGAGGTGCTGCATGTCGCCAAAACTAGAGGACACAGAGGGCACCGAGACGTCTAGAGGGCACAGCCAGGCCAAGAGGGCAGGGAGGAAGCAGGAAGAGGTGGGCCTAAAATGGGAGCAATATAAGCAAATGAAACAGGAAGTACAGCAATTAGTGCAGGCGAAAATGAAGAGGGGCGGTGAGCGATGGGTATAGCAAATGTGAGGGAGAGGTAGAGACGCGCCGAGAGGGTTCTGGAACCATGAGCAGGCATTAGGGAAACGCACGAGTCACACAGAAGGCGGTACTAAAGAAAACGAGCAGGGACCGATGCTCAAGGGAGAGGAAGCAGTGGCATACCTACCCAAAATCATCACGGAGAAGTTCGGTAAGCGCAATGAAGAGGCTCCGCAGCGACACAGAGATGTCCGACAGGTAGGCCGGAATGTCTGGAGATAGATGGGGACAAGCTGAAATGAAAACGAGCACTAGAAAAGGCCCCAAAAATACCGCGGTAGGCACAGGTCGGATAGCGATGCAGTTTAATAACCAGTTAGGACCAACGATCAAGGGAAATCTACTCCAAGCCATCAGAACATGGATGGAAGGAAAGGCAACAGCGGCCACGTGGCAATTGAGCAGGATGAACTTAGTGTACAAGGGCAAAGGAGTCAGGACAAACTCCAGCTCGTATAGGCCAGTAACCATCACGTCAGTGCTGTACAGGTTTGCAATGCAGGGAGTGAACTTCCAACTAGAGCAGTGGGTGGAAGAAAGTAGGATATTAGGGGAACTTCAAAATCTGTTTCGAAAGGACAGAAGACTAGACGAGAAATTATTTGTGGTAAGCCAATGCATGGAGGTGGCGAAGATGCGAAACCGACCGTTGTGGTTAGCCTTTCTGGACATAAAGCGGCGTATGATAATGTAGACACAGAGCGGCTATTGAGTATCCTGGAGGACGAGGAAATTAGCTTCCTCAGGGAGCTACACCCGGAGAACGAAGTGCAAATAGTGTAGGAGGGGATAACATACAATAGGCCCGTATACACCTACCTGGGTTTGAGACAAGGATGTCCTCTCTCTCCGATGCTGTTAATGATTTACATGGCGGTGTTAGAAAGGAAGCTAGAATTCGGTACGCTCGGGTTCAACTTATCATACATGAAAAACGGGCAGGTGGTGGAACAACGAGTTCTGGGATTAACGTATGCAGACGACATATTGTTGAATGCAGACAACCGGATATGTATGCAGGGCTTAATTGCTATTTGCGGTGAAGATGCGACGAACCTAGGGCTATTCTTTCGCAGAGAAAAATGGCGGATCAAGGTATTTGAAGGCGGTGTGGAGGACAAAACAGTGTCGTTGCAGCAAGTAGAAATACCATTGTTAAACGTTTATAAATATTTAGGAGTATGGCTTAATGAGAGCGAAGATTACACGCAGGCGCATGGGGCTCACCTTAAGACGAAAGGAAGACGGAATGCGGCCATAATTATTCACAGAGCCCTCTGGGGATACAGCATATACGAGGTGGTAATGGAAGTCTGGGAAGGGGTTATGGTACCAGGATTAACTTTCGCGAATTCGGTTCTGTGAATGAAGCCAGAGACTCAAGCAGGCCTGTAGATTAATCAGAGGGCGGTAGGCAGCTTGGCCCTAGGGACACACAGCAAAACTACAAAAGAAGCGGTACGAGGGGATATAGGCTGGTCGTCTTTCGAGGCAACGAAGCCGCAGAGCAAGATGAAGTTTGAGAGGCGACTTCGTCACATAGATGATAAAAAAAGGTTCGCGAGGGTGTTTAAGCAACTGTATATGGGAGCGTGGACACAACAGGTAAAAAGCAGGTAAACGCAGTAGAGAAGACGAAGTGGGCATAGAGAATGGAAGCGACAAAAACACTGGAGTCTAATAGATCAGAGAAACGGGAAATTAAGAAGGAGGGATTCTATAGCAATACGAGGGACAGTACTTTGCTCTTTGAGGCACGGGCAGGGTGCCAGAGAACCCGTTCATACACCGCTAGCTACAGGCAGCAGGATGAAACATGTGCATGCCAACGGCAGTGATCGGGAAACTATAGACCATATTGTCACGAGCTGCAGAGAGATACGACAACCGCGGAGTGAGGGGGAAACTACGCTGGCGGAGGCTTTGGGGTTTAGGGCGAGGCGGAACCTCAACTTCAAAACCATAAAGGTAACGAAGAGGCGACTGGAGTGATGGTAGGAGTAAAAGTAGGGAATGGATGGGTACTCAGGCGAAGTAATCATACGGGTGAGAACATAACACAGCGACGGTAGAAAAATTGGTGTGGGGGCGATGAGAATAAAACAGGGAAGAGGGGGGATGGCAGTGAGGATAGGAACTTGTTAGGTTAGCGGGGTTTAGGGCAAACAAGCGTAATAAAAAAGGCAAGTCGGCTGCTGACAACCGACGCCCGATTCAAGGGGAGAGCCACTAATGATCCTCTTCCCATCAGCGCAGGAGGCTTATACTAACAAGTTGCATGGTTTTTGAAAGGCCCTTGCAGAAGACGTGCTTAAATGGAGTTAAATTATCGTGCTGGTTCAAGAAACCAGTCAAGTAGTTCGAAATAATGTGCTCTATGATTTTACAGCATGAGCTGATAAATGAAATCGGGCCATGAACGGCGCGATCACCCTTTTAAAGGCCGGGACGACACATTTATTACCCCACACATAGTGTACAACACCAAAACGGAAGAAGATCCGAAGATAGATTTAACAAATTGAGCAGGTGATTTGGAGTAATGGTATAGAAAAAAATGGAATAATATCTGGCCCTGGTGATGGCATTAGCCTGATATTGAGCAGCGTGGAGACGATTCCCTCGAAACTACTGACGACCACCGATTCCCTCGAAACAGACGACCACCCTACGAAGGCTGCACCAGGCTTCGCTCCTGCTGGGTGTGCAAGAAGCACAACTACGACAGCGACGGGGACATTCATACGCGCCATGCATTCTCCTCCCGCGGCTGACCGACTTGCCTCCGGCGCGTCGCGGAGGAGGCTGAACGCATCTTATTGTCAATGTGTGAGTAGGCTCATAGTAGGAAATTTTCGAACCGCTATAGAAGAGGTTCCATCTTTGCATGTGCGTACGTGCTATTGCTGCAGTGACTATAGCTTCGAACTTTCAACGATGGAAAAGGACAGAGCAAAAGAAGCACAAAACGCGATATGTGTCGGGATAGTGACAATTGGGGCTCTGGTCGGGAAATTATGACTGCAGTATTAGATGCAACTTGAACAATTCTCTCTCATTGCGACACTTGTGGAAACCGGTAACTCTTATTATGGCTTTGACAGTTTTTGCAAAGCGTTTACCGGTTGTCGTAAACTATTTTTGATGCATATAAATGCCAGGAGCGAGAAACAAGCTAGATGACATTATTATCTTCTTTGAAACAATAAACCTGAACTTGATCTGGTGTGCTTTTCAGAAACTTGGTTGACTAAAAATGATGCGATTCCATTGTTTAACGGATACCGATCGAAACACCCTTTCAGACAGGCCAGGAGGGGGGTGGAGTTGCAAGTTACCTTAAATAATTCATACCGTATACCATCATTGATGACTTTTCTAGGAGTAATAACGATGTTGACTGTTTAACAATTCGTTCGGGAAAGAACACAGTGTCTGTGGTCTATAGACCATCAAATGGTGACAGGCAAAGCTTTAGCATTTTTCTGAACGACTCCTTCAGTTTGGTAGCAGTAATAACAACTCTTGTATTATTATGGGGGATATCAATATAGACATGAGTTCAGCGGATAAGTGGTTTCTGGAAATAAAAACGCGTACTGGTCCGCCATGCATACAAAAAACTCGTAGAACTACCGACTACGGTATCTTCTGGTAGTGCTACCCGGCTAGATATCTGTCAACATTGGCTGGCGTGCTTTCCACTAATCTTAGTGATCATTAAGCAGTGTTTTGTTGTGTGAACATGGAAGTTACTGTAAGCGGCAATAGTTGTGAAAGAAATTTTCGGCGTAGGAATAACGAGTTCGGGACTGGAGCAGTTTGGAGACCTTGTCAGAATTTTCGATTGGAAGGAAGTTTTGGCCCAAAGCGACTCAAACAAAGCCCACGGCCTATTTTGAGGTACATACTGGCGTGCTACGAGTTAGCGTTTCAACCCAGTGGCACAACAATGAAATTCCTAAAGGCGCGAAACCCCTGGATATGTCAACAACCTTCCTTAAACGAATTGATTGATTGTAGGGTTTAACGCGCCGCCGCAACGAAGCGATGAGGCACGCCGTAGTGGAGGGCTCCGGATTAATTTTGACCACCTGGAGATCTTTACCGTGCGCCGAAATCTCGTACACACGGGTGTTTTTGCTTTTCGCCTCCATAAGAAAAGCTGCCGCCGCGGCCCGGAATCGAACCCGCGAACTCGTGCTCAGCAGCGCAACGCCTTAGCCACTGAGCCACCGCAGCGGGTTCTTAAACAAATTAAAAGGAAAAACCTAATGTATCATTTTTTGTGTGAACCCGTGGCCCCTACTCTGGTTCTAGAATCTGATTCTAGAATTAAAACTGCAGAGCGACCTGAAAAGTGCCAAGCTCAGATACTATGAACGCCTCTTCAAGGATATATGTAACAATTAAAAAAAGATATAGGGAAACAGTGAATGGGATAACGGCCTGCAACAAGAGCACGCAGTCGCATGCTGCTCGCTTGAACGGTAGACGGGTAGAATCCGCCGAAATGGCAATCGCAATGAATAGGCATTTCATCAAAGCAGGGCCTTACATTTTGGAGGTCGATGAAGATAAAAGTAGCGCTATACTGGAATAGTCACAACTTATAAACTCTATCTTTTTAGGTCCGACAAACGCAAGTGAGGTTCAAATTTTTTTTCTTAAAAAAAAAAACAACGTCGCATCTGGCATCGATGGTATTGCACCACTTCCTGTTAAACACATCGCTTCGAAAATTAGTGAAGTTTTAGCTTTCATTATTAATTTGACATTATCGGCTAGTTAGGCCAATTCACAAAGGTGGTGGCGATGACCAGGTGTCCAATTACAGGCCAATCTCTGTGTTGACAGTCTTTTACAAAAATATTTGAAGATGTAATACATAATAGACTAACAAACTGTTTCAACACACACAAGGTCATTTCACCGTATCAGTACGGCTTTCAAAAAAAGAAGTCAATGGAGGAAGCTCTGCATAATATTAAGGACAGTGTAGTAGAAAATATAGACGGAAAAAAATTACACTCGGGTGGACCATATCGTGGACCAACCAAAAAAAAAGCATTTGACTCTATCAATCATAAAATATTGCTAAAAAACTAAAAAAAATTAGAAACACGCGGAATAGGGGCTGACCTATTAAGGAGCTATTTAGGTAATAGGGATCAATTTGTTGAACGGTATTTCATCGGAGTTATTGGTTATAGAAGAGGGTGTTCCGCAAAGGTGAAAGCTGGGACCGTTGTTATTCCTAATATATGTGAACGATATTCAAAACAAACCTTGTACATCCCAGATAGCCATGAATGCAGATGACACGAACATATTTTTCTCCGGTAGCAGTATAAGAGAACTCCAGTATGAAGTAAATAGATATTTAAAAATGTTGTCAAAGTGGTTGCACGAAAATAACTTACAGCTAAACGCATCGAAGACTACCTATATCGTTTAGACCAATTATTAGGAATATAGATGAAGGCATTCATATTGAATATCGGGGCAATATGATCAACCAAGTAAAAGAACACAAGTTCTTAGGAGTATGGTTTCATGAGGAATTATCTTGGCATCCTCATATAGAACACCTAAGCAATGAAATTTCAAAAAATATAGGCGTTCTATACAGATTGAGAAGCTTAATACCGCCTTGGTTGAAAACACAGCTATATAACAATTTTGTCTATTTTATGCTTTTCTACGGGATATTAGCCTGCGGAACAACAAACAAAACAAATTACAGACGGGGGATCGTCTCACAGAAAAGTGTTCTCCATCAATTTGCCAATTTTAACGGGCACTATGCCGACCTGAGAACGGGTTCACTATTTGTTCTGCTTAAGGCTGTATGCTTAAGGCTTACCAAACTATTATATGAAGCTTTTACAAGCTATACACAAAGAAAATCTCCAGGGAAAACATAACGACAATAGCAGTGTACCCTGTACCTTCATAGGCGTGCCAAAATACACGCACCGAAATTGAGAAGAAACTACGGAGGCGGTCTTCTTTGCTTCAACGCACCGATATACTCAACAAAGTTGGAGACCAAATTGATATCAAGTGCAGGAGAAACATATTTAAAACATAGGTGCAAGAATACCTACTAAATTAGAATATCTGGTTGAATGCCTGGAACTGTGGATGCCGCCTCCACCTGTTTAAGGCGCAGGTTTTGTAGTTGTGTCAATCTTTAAAACTCTGTCATAGTTCTACTCTGATTGTCAATTGTACTTTGTTTTAATTTACACTTTTCTTCTCTAATGTAGGTTACAGTACCTTTCTCGTATTGTCTTGTACTCTACATGTCTTGTCTACATGTAATGTCATGTGCTGTACATGTTGCTTGTATTTTTTACCTCACATTACAATTTCTAGCTTGTTTGATTTTTCCTCATCATTTTACTGTACCAAAAGGGGGCTGATGCCTCTGTCAGGCTTTGTAGCCTTTAGTCCCAGCGTGACAACTCGTACTTTGAGGAAATGAAATGTGAATCCTTGAATCTGGTTGATGCTATGTCGCCTATCAGGGTCAGAGAAAACGGACTTAAAGAAGGGAATAAATTAATTTGCAATATGCTGCTTACTGCTAAAAATTTCATCACCATTTTTAATACTGTTTGCGTGGTGTTTATTAGCCACGCTTAAGTGACGCCAAAACATTGAGGGATCGTTCTTCGATAAAACCTGCGCGAACTCAGAGAAAGACGGAGGAAGTGCCACACAAGGACAGCCGCTGGTTTTTGTCTGGGTTCGCGCGGGTTTTATCAAAAATGTCTTCGCAACTAGCCTAGCTTGCAACCATCCTGCAGTTTGTTTCAGTTACATCGGGCTGTTTTGAGTGTTTTTAAACTTTCAAGCTACTAATTAAGCAACGTCCGGCATCACTCATCGCCGTTTCAGCGATACGTACACGGACAGCATCATGGCATCTGAGGCATGGAACCTGCCCGGACTGAATTCAAGTCTTGTGTGGTTGGCTGCATCCTTCATCGAGCCATAGAAACCGGTTCTATGAACTCCTGAGGAGTAAGGTAAGAGCGGTTTTACCGTCAGTGCCTGTTGACGCATTGCGGCCTGGCGTACCCTGCGAAGTCGGGCCTCCGCGACTACCGTGGCTGGATACGGGTAGCCAATCAGCACACGGATGGTTTTGGGAACCACGTGCGGCTAAGCCTTCTGAGAAGGAAGAAAGCTGTTCCACCACCAGGACGTGTTCACCAGAAGTTCACCAGAGGGTGCAATAGCTAGGACCAATGTTCTGCTTTCAGCCGCAACTACCCCCGGTGGAAAAGGTGGCTGTCGCTAGAGCGTCAGTGGACACGTTCCGGACAATGAACTTTTTCCAACCGGTTGTGCTTGTGTGACACTTGCTCCGTCTTTGTCGGAGTTCGAGAGGGTTTTTCCAAGAATGTCTTTCTCACTAGCCCAGCTTGGAACCCTCATTGAGGGATCGGTATTGATGAACTGAGTGACCGTCTTGCAAAAAAAACTTGTTTGCTCCTGTTGATTTTTTTTGGTAAGGGCGGAACCTATGCTCTAAATAGGTGAACCGTTAACTTCGAGTTTTTTATTCGGTTTTATTTTCCGTTAAAAAAATTATTTCTCGAATAATGCATGGGTTAGAGCGGCGCATACGCTTTCTTTTTAAAGGGATAAAGTTATCGACACAGTAATTCCTGATGGGCTGGAAAGTTTCCCGAAGAAAATTGATGTTATCTACAGTGAACTTCCCCAGTGCTAATTTTCAATATTCAAGTACACTTTTGTCATTCGCCCTGCACAAACATTTAAACAGTTTCTCTTTTTGGGGAGTATTTGATTTCGAGCATCGGAAGCGGCACGTAAGAATCACAAGTTTGTTGTCGGATAGAACATATTCAACTTTTAATTGTATTCCACGTAAAGATGCAGTAAAGATTGTTTGTGGTCCGTTTCCCCGAAGTCCGGTGTCGATCAGGAACCCAATCGACCGGTCTCCGATTGATTTGGCAGGAGGCTGGCAGGGCGATGGTGTTTGAAGTTCTGGGAGATGGCGGTCGAATTGACAAACTCGAGGCGTTTGTAGTTGGAGAAGGGAAACGAAGAGTTTATATACAGCTATTTACACTAGGAAAACTGGGTACATGAGTAATAAAGGATAAACTTTAAACTGCAGGTTAGGCGGTAGCTCCAACTGCGTACAAATCACTGGAGCTTCTAAAAATTCGTCTAACTCTCCTATCCTCGGAGCATTCACAAACCGCTCGAGAAACGACGGGCGACACTATTTTCCTGCCGCAGGATCCATCTAGTTGCCCGGTACGGAGCTGTACCCTAAACTTCCGACGCGATTCTAACCTCTGGCCTAGGGGGCTCACAAATACTAACCTAGCTCGAACGGCCGAAACTCCTTGTACCGTCGGGAACTGCTCTGCTCAGCGCTCAGACAAGAACGATATCTAATGGCCAAGTTCGGCCTTATAACACTTCGAGATCCAAGTCCCTCTGGAATGCCCCTGATGCATTCGTACACGTGTAAGGAGGTGCCCAAATTCACGTAGACAGCTGTCACTCAGCGCAACGATTGAATGTTCAATGAGGCGTCACCACCTTTGGGTCAACAGCCCGCACGCGGGCGACCAAGAGCGCGCGACCCCGAGTAGTGAGAGCAAACTGTGGCGACTGTGCACCGTGCCGATAGGAGCGCGTTAACAATGGTTTCTCGCGCGGCTCGCGGTCAGACGCCAGTAATTACACTCCGCTCCGCACCACGTCTACGATTCTCAGAACCCGGCGCCGCCGTCTGCTTTCTCAATGGGAGACTGTCCCCGTGGCATTCCTTCGGATATACAATCAGTCTCCTGTACGTGCCGTGACGAACAGGCGACCACTGCTGCGTAGAGGCGACAGCACTGAGCCGCCAGACCGAGTGGCGGGTTCACACGCGCAGCCTGGGCGCCAGACCACTGACCTTCTGAGTGGGCCTTTACACCTCCCCCCTTTTAGAGGGTTACTGGACATCTTGGTTCAGTCAATCCGAAGCCAATTTAAAACTGCCATTGGATTCATCTCTCTTTCAGCGATAACAGCAAAAAAACATGTGGAAGGAGCTAGGTCATATGGAAGGAGCTAGGTAAAAACGAGGGGTGTGTATTGGCTCAAAGGTGGCTCATATGCTTAGTAATATATTCCTAGGTAGGGTTGATAGAAATATCGAAAGAAACGTGTGCGGCTCGGCAAAGAAAATTTTCGTTATGTAGATGATTTTCTAATAATCGTTGAAAAATAGAGATCTGAATGTAGAGGGCCTTATTAACTGTGTCAATGAGTGCGGTCTCGGATTGCAGTTCACATTTGAGCTGCCCAAACTGAACAAACTGCAGTTTTTGGATTTAGAATTAACTTTCAATACAGGTCATGTATGCTGGTGTTACCGTCCCAGATCTCAAAAACCAGTGCTAAACTTCAAATCGGGTCATTCGAAGGTAATAAAAAATGGGATCGCATTTTCTTCATTACGCTCATCCCTTTAAAAGTCATGTGACCATCAGCTGAATGACAGCTTCTCGAACCAGATAAGTAGAATGCAGACGGCTGGCTACCCTGACAATGTTCTCCTCATGGTCGTGCAGAAGTTAGTCAAATGGATAAAAGGAAAAGATACGGCAGGTTCTGTGACGCAGCCACCAAGGCAAAGAAAAAGATACCCCGTTGTGATACCGTATAAGCACCGGCTCTCTCATAACTTAAAAAACGTGGCAAAAAGATACGCTGTCAACGTGGTATTCTCGGCTCCAAATAAATTAGGAAAATTGTGCAGTAGGGTTGACCGAAGATTAGCTTCCCGGAATACAAAAAAGAGTGTGCCCGATAAATCATTCAGACCCATTTGTGAAATGTGCAATGGGTGTCGTGTATATGTTACCACTTCGGTGTGGACATATATATGTGGGACAAACCGGGACGTGTCTGAACACCAGGTTGTCCGAGCACCAGTGTTCATTTAAAACGAATCCACACAGCCACCTGGCAAAACTGCTCCAAACAAGATTGTAAGCCGCTTTTTAATGAAACCACTGTGTTGTCGAGACACAAAGATAAAACAACACGGGAAATTATCGAGGACCTTTCAAATCAGACGAGCTGCTGACCGTTGTATAAGTATGCCCTCAATAGTGCTGCATGACCGGGAATACGCGTATCTGAGTGACGCCTTTGCATGACCAAGTAAACCAAAGACTACACATGTGCAAACTGATTAATGATTGCGTTTTTTTGTTTGTGGTTATCGGGTGCAATAATTTACCGCCACGTGGGAGACTGATCTGTATATATGACCAATGTTTTCTTCAAAATAAATTAGTTGTGAGTGCAGCGCTGTCCTGTCTAACTCTCGTTCTTTTTTGTGCCGTGTTTTCGCGCGCTGGATTGTCAATCATATCCACAAATGAGCCCCCTTCCATTTCTGCAGTTCGGTTAATCCGAACTGTGTCCCCACCTCAACTTCAAACACAACCTATTCACTAGCCTTTCTAAAAGAGAACGAATACTCTGGCAAACCAAAGACACAAAAATTCTAAAAACACTAAATGCGAGTGAGAAAGAAATTGGGTCGCGTCTCCTGGGCTCGTAAACCCTGCGAACAGCCAGGCAACCCAAGTCCTTGACGTATTCTCGGCAAAAACCGCAAAGGCCGATGAGACTTCGAAGCTGCTTTTTAGTCGTGGGTTGTGCTAAGCCTCTGATCGCGGCCCACGTCTCTGGGTCAGGCCCCTGCGTACCGCTACCCACTATATGGCCTAGGTACTTAATGTGGTCTTGCGCCACCTGGCACTTCTCTACGCTCGCCTTTAGCTTCGCGCCGCGTAACAAGCCAAGGATGGTGTCCAAGTGCCCAAGGTGCTCTTCCCATGAAGAGGAAAAGGTGGCGATGTCATCCAGACAGGCCGTGGCGTGAGCCCGGTGTTTGGCGAGCAGCGTGTTCATCATCCTCTGAAATGTCGCCGCCGCTTTTTCAAACCAAAAGGCACGACGGTAAGGCTGGCTCTCAGGGGCTACGAGTACACGCCAGTAGCCCATCACAAGTCTATAACTGTGATGAAACTCGCCTTTCCTACTTTCAGGATGAACTCCTGCGGTGGCGTCATAGGAAATGCATCGGCGCGAGTCACGGAATTAAGTCTGCAGTAGTCAATACACATTCTCCACGACCCGAATTTCTTTCCGCCGCAAACGACCTAGTGAGCATGCTCACTTTCCACTGGGTAAATGAGGCCCAACTCTAACAGTTCGTCTACCAGGTGGGTGACTTTTTTTGTGAGTAGCTCTGGAAGGCGGTAAGGAAGAGTTTGCTTGGGTTCATAGCGTTCCTGCAGCTCGATTCGGTGCTGCCCCACCGCCACGAGTCCATGTGTTCTTTCGAACACGTCAGCGTGCTTCGAAAATATAGCGTTGATCTCGGAGCTTTTTCGCTCTCCTAAGTGCGACAGTTTCTCGGTCGGTAGGGGCAGCGTACTTCGACACGGTGGCATACAGCGCGGGGCACACTCGACTTCCCCAAACTCATTATGCCCGTAGAACAATACCCCACGTGACTGACGCGACAGTAGTAAGGTCGCAGACGGTTTGCGTGCACCACCAAGCTTCTGTTTTTCCCCATGTCAAGACGGTAGGAGTGCTGCCTCTCCTGCGCAATACCCGTGAAGGGTCCTATCCATTTGGGAGCCATTTTACGTTTACGCCCGTGTCGAACAAAAGAACCTGGTCACCAACGCTGAATGTTTTGTTACCCGTGGTTTTATTGTACGCCTGCGCGTAGCTGCCCTGGCACGCGCTCACCGTGAGCCCCGCCACTTCCGCCGCTACCTCTAGCTGCTCGTGCAGCTGCGTTGGGTATTTCGCGGGCTCCTCTTTTATTGTGCCCGGTACGGGCAGTTCACCTGTCCAACAGTGCTGGAGGATCCCAAGCGGTCCAGTGGGTTTTCTGCGATATAGCATGCGAAACGGTGCGACTCCGGTTGTGTCGTGCGGAACCTCTCGGTAGGCCCACAACACGAACGGCACTAACCTATCCCAGTTCCTTGGATCCTTTTGGATGACGTGAAACAGCATGTTCTTAAGTGCCCTATCCAACGCTCCACCGTGCCATTGCTTTTCGGGTGTTCCGGTGTCGAGAAGCGTGGCGCGCAGCCCAGCCTTTCCAAAAACGTTATGTCAGTTGTGACGTGAAGTTAGTGCCCTGGCCAGAGCATATTAAGTCAGGGATGCCCGTCCTGCTGAATATTGTCAGGAGCCTCGCAAATCGTTTTCGCCATAAGTGACCGCAAGCACACGACTTCGGGCCAGCGTATGCAGAGGTCCACGAGACAAAGCGCATACTTGTGGCCCCGACCCGACGGTACGTCCAGGAGACCGATGATGTCAAAGTTTACCACCTGGAAGGGGTGGTCTGGCCTTGTTAGGGGAACAATAGGGACCCGGTCGCTAAGCCGTCTATATACCCGGATTTGGCAGCCATGACATGTTTGGCAGTGACTGGATACGTCTGCTCTAGGCCAGGGCAGAAAAAGCTATATTTTATCCTAGCCTTCGTCTTTTTGGGGCCTAAATGGCCTCCCCATAGTGACTCGTGGGCCAGCAAAAGTACCTCCTTGCAGTAAAAGTCCCTCCAAGAGCAGCACGAGTTGCGTTACCTTCGCGCCGGCTATAGTGTCCCTATGAAACAGCAACCCGTCTGAGACGAACATGCCATCTTTCCCTCTTTTTGGGTCGGCCCAAACTTTCTTTCGGCTGTCATTCGCCAGCTGAGACGCCAGCAGCCTTGCCCGTGGGCACTCGACTTCGACTACCTCACCAATCTCCTCGGCCGGTGCTTCGGGTGTGGTCTCCCCCGTAACCTCTCACACGGCGACAACCGATTCCGAGATCGCCCTGGTGCCGACCTCACCGTCCCCACTTGAGGAGCCCAAAGTTTCACCCGTGTTGTACGTCTACAGGTTGGGGTAACAATTTTTCAGCACTTACCAATCCTTTCTCGAAAGCAAGCAGTCTAGCCCGTCGGCGAGATGGTTGCTGACATCACAGAACAGCTGCACCTTGGGGGCCCCGACCACCGACGCGGCATGCCTCAACCTCACGGGCAAGCTGACCACTCTCGCTTTAACCGACTCGCCAACGGCTGGAACTAGCCTAATGGTGCTCGATGGCTGCATAGCGCCCTGTGGGATTCGACTTTCTCGGAACACCGTACCTTCAGTTCCCTTGTCGACTGTCGCGGTAATTGTCGTGCCTGCACAGTCGTTTTCCACGTGCTGTAGTCTAGACTTTCTCAGCTGATCAATGCTTCCAGGCACCTTTACCCGTCAACGAGAATTTGCTGCCACCCGATAGTCAGACCGGCGTCCTGAGCCTGCTCTGTATTTGCGTTCCCCACTATCCCTCTGTGCACGTGTGCGCTGCGCTCTGGGTTTCCCGGCTTCTGAGCGATTTCACGCCACAGCCAAAAATGTTGTCCCTCTCCCTTACAGACGCTACACATCCACGTTCGCTTGACACTGTTGGTATTGCGCGGAGGTACTTGATCTCCAAGCCTAAACGGTGGAGCCTCTTACCTTGGCCTGCTCGAAAGTTTCCAGCAGGTTAGCTACCTCTGGCAGTTTAAGCCACGTCTCTGCTTCACGCAGGCGAACGTACTCCAGTCCCTCAGCGCTCAGACCTAATTCTGTCGGCCCACAATAAGGGCCACTACCTCATCTTTTTTTTCGACTTTCCTAGACTTTAGGTAGTAGTCGAACTGGGCGCCAACGCGGGAAGCGAATTGCGGGAAGCGAATTTCGATGCCTTTGCAAATAGGTCGAGTTATTCTGCGGGGCTTAGCCTAAGCTCCTGCAGCACGGCCTTTTTTACCACCTCGTACACATTACACTCATTGTCCCCGAGACCACGTAACATGTACAGGGGGGATTAAAAGAAATGCGAAAACGGAGCACACAGCCCCCGATGCATGCCGCACCGTCTGGCTGCACTGTCAGTAAACTGCGCGCATGCGTGATTCTCTAAGACCTTTTGAGAGTGTGACCTACTGTTAGGGGAAATGCTTGATAAAGAAGCGACGCCGGTAATTTGTTTTGAGGCGCCTTTCTATGCTATGTCGCCACTGAGGATCCTGTTATCTGCTACATTCGGGAGCCAAGCGCGCGGAAGACTGATTGCAGCTAGCATGATGCCGTTCAACGATCATCCCGCTCAGTGGCGACACAGCGTGAAAAGGCGCCTGAAAATAGAAGACCGGCGTGCTTCTCGATCAAGCATATAAATGTAGACCACACTCTCGAAGAAGTGCGCATGCGCGCAGTTTACTGAATTTTCAGCCAGATGGTGTGGAATGCGTCGGAGGCTGTGCGCTCCGTCGTTCCTATTTCTTTTAATCCCCCCGGTACCTCACCCGTTCCGACAACGCCGGTAAAACTAAACGAACCCGACTCGACTCCGGTACACCCTACCTTACAAAGAACCTTTCGACTTCGTCGAGCCAGAACGGAATGTCCGCATTGCACGGCAGCTTAAGCCCCTTCGGCACCTTTGCGCACTAAGTGACCGGGTCTAAGCCCGACCGACCTACCCTCGTCTGAGTATGAGCACCTAGGAGCGTGCGTGCCAAACCCCGTTTCCAGCTCCAACCTTCGCAGCCACTCATCGGATTCGAGCTTCCGTTTTTGTATGCGTTCTTCCGATTCTCGCGCCTCTCTTCTGTTCCGCTCCGCCGCTTCGCGCGCTCTTCACCCCCCTTCGGGTGCTTCTTTTCTCTCTCGCTCCTCCGCTTCGCGCGCTTCTTATCTCTCTCGCACCACTGTTTCAAGCTTTGTTTTTTCAAACTCTAACTCGATTCGTTTCAGAATATTGTTTCAGACTCCGATTGGGCCAACCTTCCTGCCGCCGTTCCTCCTTTAAGGCTATAATACATAGAGCGATCTTTCACGACGAAGTTCGCGCGGCGGAAGACCAGCCTCGTCACGACGCCGAATGTTCGTCGGGCTTCGCTACATGTAGCAAAGTACGGCCAGTACGGTGGCCGCCGCCGCCTCGCCGCTGCGCTGCTGTCAGTGTGGCTAGACGAGGCAAACACATTGAAGTGAAACACAGGAGGAGCAAAAAAAGCCGTAAAGACTATTGTTATTGCTTTTTAGCTGCAAAACCATCTAGAAAGGCGTAAAATGTTGTGTAGAAGAAGCTTTTTAATGTTTTGGTCTCGCCGCATCTCGCGAGACCGTTGCTATGACGACGACAAACGCTCATAGAGTTAATACTACACGCTACTGCGTCAGGCTTAACAGCTAGAAAAACGCCCTTCTATCTGAAAAAAAGGCTATTTGTCGCTTGAAAATTGATGTGAGGGCAAGAGTGGACAATTTAATTCGAAATAAATGGTTTAGAACACGATATCGCATTGAGGGATTATCGGCGAAGCTGTTATCGCTGTGAAGCGGGTGGAGAGGGCGCCGCCATGTTTGGCAACGCTTTGCCGCTGCCGTCGACGGCGACGAACTTTTTCTGCCCCGGCTATATCGGCGGCGGACGATGTTTTTCCGCCGCCGGTTGTCCAGCGGACGCCGCCGGGCGAAGTTCGTCGACTATTCGTCGCATAAACGCTCCATGTATTCCGGGCTTTAGGTACCGCCTTATATGTCTGACCTTTTCCGTCTCCTTCCGCCATGTTCGCCAGCATGCTCCGCGTAACTACCATGCACCCTAATACTAAGCATACACCGCCTCAACGAAGCGCAAAAAATCCCACTCAGCCGCAGCTTCGGTGGTCGGCTGCCGCGTCATTAGCCCCGTTGCGCTGGCTTAGGGTCTGTCGCTCCACTCTGCGCGGAGCCCGGCTGGTGCCGACGAAGGCGGGCTTGCGTCCGCTTGCTGCCCCTGGTTGTCGCCTGGTGTTTTTTTCTGCCAAACCCTGACGACTGCGCCAGTAAAGGTTGTTTGTGGTCTGTTTCCCCTAAGTGCGGTGTCGATCAGGAACACAATCACTTGGGCTCCGGTTGATTAGGCAGGAGGCTGGCAGGGTAATGGTGTTTGAAGTTCTTGGAGATGGCGGTCGAATTGACGAACTCGAAGCGTTTGTAGTTGGAGAAAGGAAACGAAGAGTTTATATACAGCTATTAAAACTAGGAAAACAGGGTACTTCAAACTGCAGTTACACTCTATCTTTAAGTGGGTACAATTCACTGGAGCTTCTCGAACTTCGTCTCACTCTCCTATCCTCGAAGCGTACACAAACCGTTCGAGCAACGACGGCCGAGACTCTTTTCCCGCCGCAGGATCCGTCTAGTTGCCCGGTACGGAGCTGTACCCCAAACTTTCGACGCGATCCTAACCTCTGGCATAGGTGGCTCACAAATTTCAACCTAGCTTGAACGGCCGAGACTCCTTGTCCCGCAAGAAACTGCCTGCTCAGCGCTCAGACAAGAACGATTTCCAATGGCTTAGTTCGGCCTAATAACAGCTCGAGATAACGCTCTGTAGGGAACGCCCCCGTAGCATTCGTACACGCGTAAGGAGGTGCCCAAATTCACGTACACAACTGTCACTCAGCGCACTACAGAATATTCAGTGATGCGGCACCACCTTTGGGTCAACAGCTCGCACGCGGTGGAGCAAGCGCGTGCGACCCCTAGGGGTGAGGACGAAAGGCGGCGAGCGTGCACCGTGCCGACAGGACCGCGTTAACAATGGTGTCTCGCGCGGCGCGCGGTCAGACGCCAGTAATTACACCTCCCCTCCACACCACGTCAACGATTCTCAGAACCCGGCGGCCGCCGTCTGCGTTCTCAATGTGAGACTATCCCCGCGGCATTCCTTCGGCCAGACAACCCGTCTCGTGTACGTTCTATGATGAAATGGCGCCCACTGCTGCGTAGATGCGATAGCGCTCAGCCGCCAGACCGAGTGGCGGGTTCACATGCGCAGCCTGGATGCCTGGCCACGTGCCTCATGAGTGGGCCTTTAGAGATGCAATGACAAAATAATATCCAAAATAGACGAAGACGCTTCTGCACCCGTGTTGGAATATGGACTGCTTGGTTCAGATTGCAGGCAATGATAATGTGGAATATAATGTAAGGTTAAGTCTTATTAGGGCAGTTAATGCTCGGGAGGTCGAAGACGCCGGCTAAAACAATGCAGCTTTTAGAGTGCCTGTTTAAGTAATCGCAAAATGTCGTCAAGTATGCATCGCCAGAGGAGGGTGCACGGTACGCAGCAACCAAGATGATTGACCTTTCTCGGCAGTTCTTACGAAATCTGAAGCTTTCAGGGTCATCTGATTGGTCATCGAAATGGCCGTTATGGTAGTTTTTGCTATAATTGCGACACCGCAGCCGCGGAAGGACCTGTCACGTCTGTAAATGCGGTATAGAGTGGGTCTAACATCCCAATCTAGTATGGCATCATTAAGCCATCTTTCTGTCAATAAAACGACATCAGCATCAAAGCGCAACAAAATGATTTCAAGTGGAGAGGTTTTGTTCCCAATGCTGGCGTTGATGTTCAGCAGGCCAAACTTTTGTGAGGAAGTGTTATTTGTTTGTCAGCCATTGCCAGAAGGACAATGTTGAGAATATATATTTTATTCGTGCGCTTTGAATATCGTCATATATAAACACACCATATTCGATGTGAGGTTTATTGTTGACAAGATAAACTTTTTTGCCGTCCTTCTCTATCTTGGCTCCTTCCCACAGCAGTATTCGCCTTCGGAGGGTTTGTCGAGAGAACTTATTGACTATGAAGAATTTATTTCGTTGTATTTTTTCGGGATTTTTAATTTTGCCGAATTTTTTTCGTTAGAGTCATGCAGGTATAAATAACTTGACGGTTCTGCCCATTGTGTCCTAATCTGTGTATTCAGCCTACCGAAAATTTCCTTTCGACCTTCTTATGAAACACAGAATGCATTACTTCCGTTTTTAGATCATCTTCCGTTTTTGAGCTTTCGCTAAGCCGAATATCAGAAGGTTTGAGCGTTGTCTGTGGTCTTCTACCCAGTAAGCTTGTCTGAATTAGTGACAACTGATGATAGTAATAAAGGTAGGGTGTTACCTATGCCATCTTCCCTGCTATTTGCAAGCTCGTGCTCTGCTTAGTCTTTGTCAGCTCGTTCATCTTCACGGTCAGGGCTTTAATCACTACATTAGATTCAGCGAGCTACACTTTCGACTCAGCCATAGAGAGTAGAATAGCCTGTTGACCGTCAACCAAGCTTTTCACGACTTTCTCAAGGGGGGGAAGCGGGGGGGGGGGGGGTCCAGGTTTGTCTATACATCTCCGGGGAGCAATAGCTTACTTGTGAGAAGGCAGTCGTAGAACTACTATACATGTCTGTGGGCACGCTATTATAACAAGGAATCTATTGCTAGTTTTTACAGACGAAGTACACCCAACCTGTACAGTAAGGGGGACAGGCTTTCTAAGCATGGTTGAACAGTTCTTGTCGTTCCAAATCTTGTTGCCACCATACACCACTTACACGCGCCACAGGTACGCAGACATCGCCTTGGCTAGACTAGAGATAAGTCAAACACCTGCAACACATTCCCACCTATACCCTGGATCTCTAAGAGCCTTGTGTAGCAGGTGCAGAGATGGCAAACGCAAGACACTTACCCAAGGCACGAGACACAACCACCCGCGAACACTTCCTACAAAGTTAAAAAAAAAAAACGTGGCGCTACTAGACGGGACAAGAGAGACAGAAAACACAGATTTTAACTTTGTTTGAACTATGTACCAACTAGCTCAGCAACAAGTTTTGTTAAGTCGTACTTCCTACAAATTTACAGACAAAACACTCCACTACACCTGCCCATTTGCTGGATGATGACACTATGATTTTTAATAAAGGCGTTTTGATTTACATTACAGAAATCTAATTTGTACATGTCATTTTATACTACGTATAAATACTACCTGGTTCTTTACAACAGCCATCTTCATTGCCTTATTATTAATTTCACATTTATGTGTACTTAAAGGCTTTAGAATATACTTTGCCATCACTCTTTAAAAAGAAAACTTTTTTGGCGCGCTTTTCTAATAGTCGTCCTTGCGTCAGAAACATATAATTATCATCATTATTAGAAGAAGGGGATAACAGGCAATGCTTACAAAGGCGGTGAAAGCTGGACGGCAGCCTCATAGTTTGAGGCTGAGAAATTTACCGAAGGCAATTTTTGCGTTTGTCTTTGTGCATGTCATGGCATCTGGCTGCCATAAGCGGAAATTTAAATCGATTGCACTAAAAGCTAGCGGGGATGTTACGGGGAGAACTGCCCCGCGTAACCTATAACAAATATTGCGCTGGCAGCAAATGTGTCAGTTGAACAACACCATTATGAGCCAGAGCTCAGTAACGCAACCGCAGCTTTTCTTGCGCAACTGGCGCTTCAAACACGGAAAAGCGTCAAACCAGCTGCAGTTTTTCCCAAGCACAGGAACGGTCAATTCTCAGTATAATCCCGGCAGCGGCTTTAAGGTATGTTGGAAAGGCAGCTTTTCATACGGGGCAGCCATACGCAATCACTGACTATTTGTGCTCCCGGTCACCTTTGCCCACACGCTAGAAACAAAACCGCCATAAAACTAATAATAAATTTACGCTACGTCCAAACAGCGCGCGTTTTACTCCAAGAGTTGAGTAAATGTTCTTTCTTGGCGATTGCCAAGAAAGAACATTTACTGGTTCTTAACTATGCAATACCGAGGTTGTTTTATTTTTCATTCACATTATCACTTTTGCCGCGTTTTGCCCCTGCAGATATTGTGCATGTCATGGCAACAGAAAGCAACCACGAACAAAAATCAGCATAGAGAACAAATTTTACTTGGAGAGGCGTGCCACATGCTTAATAAACTTTGCACTCGCTCGTAATGCTGCAAATAAGACGACGGGTTTATATTTTGCTGTCCACCAGCTCTACCGGCCTCATTTTTACAGCCTTTAAGTCGATGTGCGCGCCATGGGTGGTGAAGGCCTTCCATTGAGCGAAAAATAACCAGACTGCCTGTTAAAGAGAAAAAAAAATTCCGAGAAGATTGACAGCGCCGCATTCCAATTTAAAAAAACTTCTACTGGATTGTGGAGCTGGCATGAAGGCGACGAATGTTTATTCTGGAGCACTATAGCGATATCTGATGTTTTTTTTGTTCCCCTGACATTTTCGGGCACACTTTTTATTTTTTATTACAGACTCTTGGCCATCATTGGGGCCACCCAGAAGGACCACAAAGAGGGAAAAGGCAAGAACACATACAAACAATACAAACACCAAAGCCTACGTACATAGGGTAAGTTACCGCTATCTTGTAACCTAAGTAGAAAAAAAGAATATCTGAAAGTGTTCGTAGCAAAATAAAGGGTGAAAGCCTTTGGTTTCACGTGTCTAGTATGTCTTGTTTATAACAATGGCAAAAAGAAACAAGGGTTTATTGACAGTTCTCTTTGCTGAGCAAAGAAAGAAAACAATGTAGAAGCACTTTGGCTTGGATTCAAGGTCTGGGGTAATTTTAGTCAGCATTACTACGAGGGAGAAATGGTGGGTGAATTTTTGGAACAAACAACATAAATTGTTCTTATATTTTTGATCTGCTTTGCGGTTGGTGTGATTTGTTTAAGGATCTGAAACTGTACAGGCATATTCAAGCTTTAGATGAATAAAACTAAAGTAGCCGAGGAGTTTCAAGTTGCCGGGAGAATATTCAGTTTGTGTATTAAGAAGCATGGTTTACAGAATGCGGAACACAAAATATTGTCAATGCGAAATTACTATAGAAAAATTCGTAAAATAAAACCAATGTATTTATGACCGCTCACGCGATAAAACGTCGATGTTATATACGTATGTTGGTTATCGTACCGCACTTTTCTCTTATGCAAAGATGCAATTTTTTCTAGGCGTTTAATACCATTTCCCACTGATTGCATCATTCAATCATGTTATTAATGTTGGCATGAAGTTGTGACTCATCATTCTAACATCAAGCATGTCGAAACACAACTGCATCTTCCGCAAACAATCGAATTTTTCGGAGTTAATAACATCAACAATGTCGTTTGTGAACATAATAGAAAACAATGGCCCCAGCACACTTCCTTGCGTAATACCCGAACAAATATCAGGATAGTCGTAATAAACCCTACATTGACCAGTTATTTGGAGTTAGATAATTCGCGACCAATGTAACCACATTTTCGGAGAGGCCAACAATTTGCATTAGAATTAGTTTCTCATGTGTAACTTTATCAAACGCTTGGCTAAGGTCAAGAAAAATAACATAGATTCGACCGGTGTTGTGAAGCGGATGTGCAAACAAATGAAATAGTCGAACTGGGTGAAGGTAGAATATTCTTTCCCTAACCCGGGTTAGAAACTTATTAGAATATTATGGCAGCGTTAGTAAAATTATTTTAGAATTCAAATGGAGGTGATGTGTTCTATCAGCTTGCAACAAGATATATTAATGATATTTAAAAGTAATTTTGAGAGCACAGGCGATTACCATTTTTAAAGTTAGGCACAACCAGGGCATACGTCCAGCCTTCGGAGAGCTCCCTGTTAATTAAAGTAGGAAATAACAAAACAAGGAAGTTTGCCAGTGGTTCGGCATAACGACGATGACATGTGTTTTCCATGCGATCGGTACACAGCGGTTTTTTAGTATTAAGGTTAAAAATGATAGACCATATACGAGAGGGAAAAATTAAAAAAAAACTCAGAAGGGCGATACACTTTGTGTGCTACCATACATGAGCGTGAACAAAAAATACACTGTGGAAACATCGCTCGATATGCGGAACATGTAAATCCGCATCCCAACCAATACAGCTTCTTTTACCGGTTTTTTTTTCTTCGGTGACGCAATTCCAAATTTTATTAGGATCCTTTTTAAATGGCATGGGAACAATCTTTGAAGATATTTGTCTTTGTAAATACCAAGCTGGCGCGCCTTACTGCTTTATATTTCACCGACTACGTCGAGTGTGAAGGACTTTAGTTCAAGCTTTTATTTCTTCGCTTAAGGTGGATTTACTTGCCCGTAATCCAATAGTTTGCTTACAGTATTCTTTTTTCGCTTAGTTGGAGAATATTTTCTTAAGCCGTCAACGCACATTTCTTCAAACCGGCTAGGAAGGGCGCATACGTAGTTGCCAGCATATCAATGCAGGATTCCAAATGTCCAACGAGACACTCATCGTTAGCTTGAGAGCAGTTATTGAAGGAATTTAGCGCAGTACTAACAGACCTGCGCAGCCTGCCTCACAGACAGACAGTACTCAGAACTGCACCAGACCCCTATAAAGAACCGGAAATAAACAGACTGCACTTGAAATGAAACGAAACTTTATAACAATACCGGCGTGATGTATTCCTAGTTACGAAACTGGCATTGCCTGCGACGTCTATCAAGCAGACGGCGTTTTTCCATTCCGAAATAAACTACCGCTTGTGACTTGCAATCCCCCTAAAAGCTTTGTGCCGCAAATGGGGATACCCTGCCATATATAGTATAGAATAAACATACTGCATCTGAAATCGGGAGAGAGAGCAATTTGTGGGCGAGAGAGCAGTGGCGCACTCAATGTTACAAAACCTGCCGTTGCTTCTAAAACTGCAAATAGGACGCTGTCTTTGTGTGCATGAGCAAGAAACTACAAAACGACGTTTTCGAAGCCACCTGACAATTTTGTGTGGCCGCTTCCTCCAGACGCCCAGAATAAATAAAGCAATGCGGACTGCACTTAAAAGCTAGAAAAGGTTTTACCCAAAAAAGGCACAACGCATTCCTGGTTTTGTGAACTGGCTGTTAGAGCGGTATGTATGGTGATCGATTCCTTTAGAAGAGCGGAATAGTCTTACTGGCTACTTTTCGTATATGGCGTTTTGGTAATTCAAATGTCGAGAGATCGCATAAGATCGAAAAGGCGCAAGTACGGTTCACGCGATGCACACCGTGGAACAAGTTTTTTTCATAAGCACAAGAGGCACGAAGTAGTCATAAATTGTATGTTTGGGTGCCCTTCAAAGCATTACTTCACACAAGAACGACTACTGCTAATACACAAGCAACTGTTGGTAGCAGGTACAGCACGGAAGAAGGTCGTTCAGTAGAAATTTTGCTTAAAGAGAAAATAAATCATTATTGAGTCTGAGTGGAATTAACACCTACGTACAAACCGCACCGCTTCTTTATGTAGACGACTAACATATTTAACTTTACCTGAGCACGTGACGTCATGAGTTGCTCTTCATATGTAAGCTTCTGGCAGCTATATTTATATAATTTGTAATGACGTAAACGACACCATGTCTTTGAGCGTTTTTTTCCGTACAGGCAGGAATTAGGTCGGAAAATGTACTACTTATTTGGTGGCGTATTATGTTATCAACTACTTCGGTTGTGATTTTGAAGTATAGATAATATAGAAAACTTGGTGCGTTGACGTGAGTGGTGTGAAGCTTCCTATTGATAAAAGATGTTTTGTTAATCGTCAAGCTTGGAGTAGGAGGGTTGTGTGTCCTAGTTCATTGTGCTATTAAGTAAGTGGCTGTCGCAGTAAAGTTAAAATTTGATTTCATCGGAGTGTTATCTACCCTTTTTAACTTAGTTATACGTTAGTCGGTCTATCGCCTACGAAGTGATGGTAAAATGGCATTTCGGCCTTTCTTAGAGAGTTTTTTAGTAAATCATGAGAACAACTACGCGCCTATTCTCCATTAACTTTGTTATTGACATGATTCATATAACCCCCTTCAAGCTGAGTTTTGATACCCTCCTTATTGAAAAGCGAGGGTTTTTCGCGATTACAGAACCGAATCTCAATGCATCGTACGCTTCCACAAATTTTGGCCTCTTTATGTTTGATATTTTTAGCCTTTACGTACACAATTAGGTATTGTTTGTTAACATCTAAATGATCCCTTAGCCATTTGATACCCAATGTTGCTAACAGATCATTTAGGTTTTTTTATTTTTTGTTGGATGCAGCTATTCCTATTTATCGTTGATTCTTATCAAGTACGCCTCTAGCCTTGGATGGCCCTATGGTTAGTTGGAGAAATCACAGTGTAAAGATTCTAGATTGGAATTCTGGGAACTCTTTAACGATGCTTATGAGGATGCCAGGTTTTTTTCTTGTGACAGACAAAAAGCCTTGGCCTAAACAATAAACCTTTGAAGATGTCCCTAATTCGAAACCTATACTTGGTTTCTTGTCTTTGCTAAAGCTCTAAGGAAACGGCTTGTAACACACCCAAGAAACCTCCCAGGTAAACATGACTTCATAACTCCTTTTCAAAACGAATATATCAGAAAAATTATTGCCGCGATCCATGCATTGGGTTTGTTTATTTATGTTTTGCTTTTGCCGCCGGGATGCGCCGGTATGTGTAATGTGCGCCAAGACGAAGCGCGTGTTCATTCTTTCTTTCTATGCCGCAAGTGTTATCTCTTTTTCTTTCTATGCCGCAAGTGTTATCTCTTTTATAGGGAGAGCGTTCGGAAATAACGTGTACCGCCTATAATATTCTTCTTTGTTTTGGATGTAAACTGAGGGTTCTAGAAACTCTCCTGCCCAAAGATAAATTCCTGCAGAGCCGATGCCGCGGCATTCCATTCGACACCACTCGACTGCGCGAGTCATTTTGTTGACCGCTGCTTTGCCGCCTCTGTATCCTTTTGAGTTATTAGGGCAGCACAAGTTCGCTCCAATACACGTGTTTCTCTTTCAAGACAACTGCGTCGTCCTTGGCTTCGTGACATCTGGTGTAGGTGCTGGGTACTCAGTCTTTATGCTCCCTACGACATCTGGAAGCAGCCAAGCCAGTCCAACCAGAGCCAGTCGCCGACTGCCAGCGTTACTGCCCGATTTTGGACTTCTGCCAGAATGGTCCAATGGAATGAAAGCCGCAACCAGCACCCTTGGGCGAGAAACAATGTCGCCATTCCTCCTGCAGCAGCCGCGGCAACCGCCATCGTTTCCGGGAGCCCTTGCTGACGACCCCGAAGAATGGTTGGAGAAGCTGGAGCGTATCCGGGTCTTCAACAGGTGGGTCGATGAAGAAACTTTCCGGCATGCCTTCTTTTACATAGAAGATACAGCTCAAACTCGGTTCGACAACCATGGGAGCTCATTGACCGACTGGACTCAATTAAAAAGTGAGTTCCTTAAGACCTTCACTACCGTGGTGAGAAATGAGCGAGCTGCACTTTTACTTGAAACTCGAACCTATCACCCAATGAAGGGGTCATGATCTTCATTGGGGAGATGAAGCGACTTATGCCCCGTGCGGACCCCTAAATGACCGAAGAAATTTCTCATGCGAGGAGAAAAAGAAGACCTTTTTGCTTGTCTTGTCCGTTCCCCGCCGAAGACGGTGGCTGAATTCCCGTCTGAGGCAGCCGCGATGGAGAAGACTTTTGAGGTTCGAACGAGGCAGTACGACCGCCCAGTACGACGATCGGTGACGGGGCCATTAGCCCCGGCACAATACGCGAGACCATCCGCGCAGTGGTGAGGGAGGAGCTGCGGAAACTTTTTCCGACGGCGCCGCAACCCCAAGTCGCATAAACCGAGGGAAGACGGCATTCATACCCCCAGACGGCCTATACGATTTCAAAGTGATGCCTTTTGAGCTGTGCACGGCATCAGGAACGTTTCAACGAGTAATGGACACTGTGCTAACGGGCTTGTAGTTCCACACCTCCCTCGTATTCCTCGACGACGTTGGGGTATTCGCCCGGACTTTTGACGAATCCCTTCCAAGGTGGCAGTCTGTAGTCTAGGCCATCCTTACGTCAGGGTTGACGCTGAAGCCTGAAATGTTCCACTTTCTAACGAGGAACTCAAGTTTTTAGGCCACGTGGTCAGGCCGCGGGAGTCCTGCCTGACCTGGTAAAATCTTCAGCACTAGCGAACTTCCCAAGACATAATGACAGGAAAAGCGTGCGTCGATTTCTCGGACTGTGCCCGTACTACCGACGCTTCATCGCAAACTTCGCATGCATTGCAGAGCCACTCACACGATTTACAAAAAATAGCACCCCTTTCAGCTGGGGAAGTGCCCCACAGGTAGCATTTTGCGAGATGCAACAACACCTGCAAAGCCCGCCCGTGCTCGCTCATTTCGACGAAAACGGCGAAGCAGAAATTCACACGCACGCCAGTGGTATAGGTTTTAGGGCCGTCCTTGTCCAAAAGCAAAGCGGTTGCGAAAAGGTAATCGCCGATGCAAGCCGTCGTCTGTCTAAGGAGGAGAAAAACTACTATGCCTCAGAAAGAGTGCCTGGCTGCGATATGTGTCCTTCCGAAATTTTGACCATACGTGTAAGGTTGACCGTTCAAGGTTGTAACAGACCACTATGCGCTGTGTTCGCTCGCCAATTTGAAGGACCCTTCTGGCCAACTTGGGCGATGGACCTTGCGCCTACTGAAATTCGACGTTACAATTGTCTATAAATCCGGCAGGAAACATTCCGACGCCGGCTGTCTGTCTCGTGCTCCCGTCGATCCACCACCTCAAGACTCCGATGCCGACAGCGCGTTCTTCGGAGTCATGACGGAGAGCTATCTAGCCGCCTAACAGCGTGGCGACCACGAGTTACTCGTCATCATCGACTATCTGGAAGGACGCAATGTCGCCATGCCTAGAGCCTTCAAACAAAACTTACCAGCATTCAGCCACAAAAACTCCGGCCTCGTGAAGAAAAAATTTTAGCCCAGGAACAAAAACGAATTATCTTCTTGTCATCCTGGCACATCTTAGTTACGAAATGTTGCAAGCCTGCTCCGACGACCCGTCTTCCGGACATCTCGGCACAGCCCGCACTATTGGAAAAATCAAGACGAAGTTCCCCTGGCCCAACCGTGCTTCCGACTTCACCCACAGCGTCCGGAGCTGCCGTGACTGCCAGCGACAAAACACGCCGGCGAGGAGGCGCGCCGGACTTCTCGAGCCAATCGCCGTCCAAATCGAGGCCCTTCCAGCAGATTGGACTGGACCGTTTGGGACCGTTCGCTCCGTCACGATCGAAGAGAAAAAGTAGCGACTGACGACATGACACGCTACGCAGAGACTACTGCTCTTTCGAGGAGGACTGCCCAAGAAGATACGAAGTTCTTCGTAAGCCAAGTTGTGCTGCGACATAGAACCCCTGAAGTTGTAATCAGGGACCGCCGAAGGGACTTTACTGCCGAGCTGATGGAAGGAATCTTACGCTCCAGCAACACGGATTATAGAAGAACGGCGTCCTACGACCCACAAACAAAGAGACTAACGCAACGCTAGAACAAAACGATTGCGGAAATGCTGTCCATGTACATCGATGCTGAACGTAAGACCTTGGACGAAGTGCTCCAATATGTCACGTTTGCGTACAACACGGCTACCCAAAAACTACTCAGATGACACCGTTCGAGCTTGTCTACGGAAGGCGGCCGACCTTGATGCTTGACGCCATACTTCCGCACGTTGAACACGACGACCTAAACTTCGACGTCCAGGGATACCTTCAGCGTTCGGAGGAGGGCCACCAGCTCGCTCGAGTTTGTACAACGGAGCAGCAGCTGGTGGATGCGCGCCGCTACAACCTCCGACGCCGAGTCGCCGACTACCACAAAGGGATCGTGTGTGGGTTTGGACTCCCATTTGACGACGCGGACGAAGTGAGAAGCTTATACGACGGTCTTTCGGATCCTACCGGATTCTACTACCTGTAGGCTAACTTACCTATTTTGTCATCCCCGATGATGATTCCGGCACATCACGACGACGCAAGCGGCCCGAAGTCGCCGAAGTGGTTCGCTTAAAACCTTCCTCCGCTCGATGACGGACTTTGATTTTTTATTTGTTCGCACTGTCGCTTAAGTTAGCATCGGGCCGATGCACTCTTAGAGGGGGGTGATGCCACGAACCGTGCATTGGGTTCGTTTATTTGTGGTTGGATCTTACCGACTAGCTGCGCTGGTTCGTGTTATCGGTATGCAAGGGAAGCGCGTGTTTCATTCCTTCTTTTGTGAACAGCCTAGAGTAACCTTC
Source organism: Haemaphysalis longicornis (assembly GCA_013339765.2). Taxonomy (NCBI): domain Eukaryota; kingdom Metazoa; phylum Arthropoda; class Arachnida; order Ixodida; family Ixodidae; genus Haemaphysalis; species Haemaphysalis longicornis. Next base: position 133,665,759 of record CM023454.1, read on the forward strand.
TTTGTTCGGGATGTAATCTGACGGTTCTACAAACACTCGGGCCCAAAGATAAATTCCCGCAGAGCTGACACCGGGGCATTCGATTCGACGACACTCGCCTGCGCAAGTCACTTCGCGGACCGCTACTTTGCGGCCTCTAAATTTTTACGAGTTGTTAGGGGAGCACGAGTTCCCCCCAATAAACTTGATTTTCCTTCAAGACAACTGAATTATCATTGGATTCTTGACAGTATCATCATCATCATCTTCAGCCTACTCAAGTTCACTGCTGAACTAAGGCCTCTTTAATTGACCTCGACGCCTCCGGTCGTGCGCTGCTTGAATCCACAGTTTACTCCCGAATTTCTCTAGTCCATCCCACTAACAGTGTACTGGCCTTCCCTTTCTTGTAGGGTATTTAGTCTGTTACCCTAATGGTCCAATGGTTGTTAGTTCGCCTAAATACATGGCCAGCTTAGTCCATTTATTTTACTTTATTTCAACTGATATCTTCTACTCTAGATTGTTCTATGACTCAGGTAGCTCGTTTCCTGTCCCTGAGTGTAACTCCTAACAATGTTGGTTTCATCCCACATTGAACCGACCTAAATTTGCCACTAGTTTTCACGCAAGGCGCCAAGTTTGAGCTCCATACGTAATTTTTCTTCATACGCAAATGTTTTTTTCGAGTGACCCAAGTAGCTCACTTTGAATATTTAGAACTGCTTTCCGAGTTTTTCGGACCGATACCTATTCGGTGCCTGATTTCTTATTCATGGTTGGAGTAAGCACAACCTACCTGTACAACGTAGTTATATTCTTTGACTTCCTCCATTTTGTGTCGTAACCTCAAGAGGACGTTTTCCGCATGATTATTGCCAATCCCTTTAGGTTGATTCATATTAATTTCAGCCACACGGACATGCATTGTGATTGTAGTTACTCTAGCATCTGATTTCTTATTCGTGGTTGGGGTAACCACACCCTATCGGTCCGACGTAGTTGTATTCTTCTACTTTTAGCATTTTGTGTCCTAAGCTCAAGAGGTTGTTTTGCTCATGCTTATTCCCGATCACTTTAGGTGTATTCATAATAATTTCAGCTACACGTACATGCTTTGTTACTGTAGTTACTCCAGCATTGTTTGCAGGCGTTGTACAATCTCACTCAGAATTACAATGTCATCCGCAAAGCTGAAATGGCTCAAGAGTTCCTCGTTTATCCTTAATCATATGCACTCTTAGTCAAGCTTTAAAAACATCCGCTGCAGGTACACTGCAAAAAAATTCCCCGCATTTCCCCGAGGGGAAGAATGTGAAAGTGCGAATGCACGAGTTGAATTTGCGCGGTTCGGTAATGTTCGCGAAAGAGAGATCACACACACACACACAACTACAAAGAAAGAAAGATGCATTTATTCACAGACACCTATTTGTGTTGTCGTTGTACGTGATTGCTAGAGCGGATCTCAGCTTTGAAATTTCGTGTCAGTACTCCTTTAGGCGGGTGCATTAGCCTTCTCACGCCCGATTCCTGGCCAATCCCCCACGTGGGTATGTGCCATGTCAGCGTCCAGGCAGTGCGCGCCCATCTCCCCCCGTTGCTAAGGAAGACGAGGAGCGCGCGCACCCGCAGCAGTTGCTATGCGGACTACGGTGGCGGACGATTCAGGCTCGCTTAAGAAGTGCAGTCGCACTTAAAACTTTTGACGGGATGGTATCTTGCTGTCCTACTCCCTTCCGGATCAGCAATTCATCGCTTTGCTTGTAGAGGGTTATCTTGCCTGTACATTCTTTTTAAATGTCTTCTCGAAGTCTTATCTGAGGCTTTTCTATTTCCTGGTCTTTTTGTGTGTCTGGTGCGGCTGCGGTGAGTATAAAATTAACGCTTCTTAACATTCTATAAATTTTATGTAAGGGGGTTTAGTGCACTCCAGGGATTTTTCTATCACTTCACATACAACATGTGTGATCCATGGCGCATTACCTTTTTCTAAACCCCGCCTTCTCTCTGGGTTGTTGGAAATCCGGACTGTCACCAGTGGGGCTAACAATAACTTAGGGGAAAGCTTGTGCGCAACAAGGAGTAGGCTGATAGATCGGTAATTTTTGAGGTCCTCGGGATCTCCCTTCTTATGATGGAGAAATATTTTGGCGTTTACCCAGGGTATGGGCACTTTTTGAATCTTTAGGCGTTCCTAATATAGTGCAGCCCAAATAACCCAAAAACAAAGGGTAATTGATTGCACGGTATATCAGGAAGAGAGTACAACTACGATGAAGAATTAAAACTTTATAATGAACAGCAATATATGAAAAGACACGACTGACGTCACAACCGTAAAATAAAGAAAAGAAAACGGATAAGTAAGTACAAAAGATGTACACCTCAACCCGCCCTCTGCCATCACAAAGTAAATTATGTTGGTAGCCTGCGTTTTTTGTACCTTCAGGCTGTTGAATACGTCGTGATGACATGAATAAACCAAATAATTTTTGAAGCTAGGCACCACTGCGATTCCCTTGACGAGCATGTTGTGATCTCTCAGACAAGGCAAACAACCCTTCTGGACTTGGGAGCAAAATGTGCGACTTACATTGAGATCCCGAAATGTCAAGATGATTTCTATGATTCTATGGTTTTAGGCTCGGGTTGTTATGCGGTACGCATGAATGGCTCGCGTATACAGGAGAAGACACCGAGAAGTGCCGGACTTTGCACTTCCGGTGGCTTGAAAAAGCCAAGAGCGTACTGAAGACTTTTCGGTTTGTATACGAGAACTTAGTAGTCTTCAGATTCAACGGTGGAGAAGAGGAAGAAGAATTAATTTTTTTCAAGCCATAAAATCCTTCCGATGATCAACCTGGGCTGGTTCCTACTTCCGAGGTCCCATGCGCGGTGCAGGCACCATCCGCTCAGAATATCAGCTGCCACTGACCCTCCGCGTCCGAGGCCCCGATAGCCGTATGCAAGGGTGGTCTCGAAGTAGTTGGCGTCTTGAGGTGACGAGCCACTTTAGGTGCAGGAAGTTCTCCGTGTCTTCTAACTGATATAACCCCGTTCAGTAATATATGCTGTTAGGCTAGTTAGTGCTGATATAAACCCCTTCAGTAAAATATGCTGTTGGGATAGTTAGTGCATATTTATTCGAGAAAAAGAGCTTTAAAACCCACACATACACGAAGAAGAACGACAAGATTGATGTCCTTCGTACTGATTACGGCATTTGCTTGCTTGTTTCCATGTCGTTCCTGGATATCAGGCTGACCTTTTATATTCACCATGTACGGCAGACACCATGCGGTCAGTACGCACAATTGTTTTCTCGCCTTTCTCGTCGCCACCGCGAAGTTTTCCAAGCTAGGCAGGGAGCAAGCTGCCGTGAAACTTTGTTGCTCCGTTCGTGTCATCACACGGTGTTCAAGCCTCTGCCGGCCAAGCAGATGGGCTACCTAACGCATGATACTGGTGAATGTTACATTGAACTATTGCAGAGAGTGTTGAAATGAATACAATCAAAGGCCACGATGCTGATGCAGATGTGGCATCGGCACAGAAACCTCGTTCTCTAAGAGCACAAATTCTCGCACGGACTTCACCAGATCGGACAAAAGGCCAGAATAAAGAGTGAAGTTTTCGCAGCCAGTAGCATTGGGACACAAAACATTACACCATCTTCCCGTGGGGAACCCTGATTAGGATGCGAAGCATCGTGGCGGTTCCGTGTGGTTCCATTGCGTTGCCGTTGTGTTGAGTGATGTGGTTTTTACTAGCGCCAGACTGAATTCCGCGTCCGGGTCCACACCGGTGGCAAAGGCACGCAAGTTCTGTTGTTCTACGGTGAATAGGCGGTGGTTCTCGAAGCGCCGAAACTCGTCCATCATGTTCTTGTCGATGTTGTCTCTGTGGTAGAATCGGTAGTCTTCGTCAGCTTTGGTGAGGTAAAGGTTTTTGACATTGGTGCACCGGCTGAGAGCAATGTACACGCCCTCCTCTTCGCAGCTCTGTCTTCTCGTGCTTCTTCTTCGGCGGTTCCCCTACCGGAAAATGCCGCAGTGGTTGAACGCGAACCAATTTCGTGATGGATTCTTTGGTTGGCCAATCCTTAGAGCCATCCTGCCACAATCAGCCTCAGAGGCGCTGCGGACGGGGCTGGTTGAGCTGCAAGGCGCATGGCGCTTCCATCCACAGCTTTCCCACGGTAAATTCACCATCCCCCTGTAAAGTTTTCAGTTCGTCGTTGCCATTGACGTTCAGCTTCGCGTGCCTTCGTTGTATCAGTAGCTTCTTGACGTAGTTTGAATGAGTCAAAGACATAAGGCGCCTTCGTAGCAATTGCTCCTGTCCCGGATTTGTAGCGTAGTGGGAAGAGCACCGCGTACCTCCCTTTGCGGCCAGAGAGTCATGGGATCGAAACCGGGTGCCGCTAACTATTTCTTTTTTTATAGTGTAGTATCGCGGAGCTGTGGGTGTAAGGAGGACATTTGCGCATGCGCAGTGAGCATGTGGACGGCACCGCCATCAACGACGGAGGGCCAGGTGAGCCCAAGAAATGCTCCGCTATTAAAAGTAATTAAATGCCCTCACACTGCCGCAAGCAGAAAGCAGGATAAAACATTCGGAACGGTTCCTTGTTTACCGCCACATCTTGGCATATAAAATCCCCCTCATACATTGAACTCAAAGGAGATGCCTTAACTGACGCCTGCGTGAGCACTTATATTAATTACTTGTTTGTAGCGGGAACTACTTTGCTGTTTTAGTGCCTGTGAAAGCAGACCACCACATTTAAAAAAAGGCGAATGGGCAGAACCTTCTCTTGGGCTCGAGCATGCACGTAAGGTTTGAAGCCTACACGATATCGCGCAGGGTTGAAACTTGCGTTAATAAGCCCTACATTGCACCGCTTTAGAAAGACCTCCAGTATATTATTGCCGCGTCACAGTGATTGCAGTTTTGGCGAATTGCCTTTAGCGTCGTGTTCATCCTTTCCAATTCCTTTTCCTCAGTTTTTCTTAGTGCTGTCACGTCAATGCTGCTTGGTATATATTGCAGCCCTTGGCATTTTTCTGTATATGGCCTTTATTGCCTTTCTTCGGTTAGTTCGGCTTAGTCAGAGTGCCTTGATTCCCAATTTTACAATAGTATGAAGACATCGTTCCACAGAAATCCATTTCTTTTCCCAAAAACCATCCATTCTTCGCAATTTCTAAATAAAATTCCAGCACCCAATTTAGTAGTAGATTTCCCACAAGGATTGGACTGTATGGCCAGCACGATTTGTCTTGCCAAAATGAAATAAATATTTAATTAGAGCTCAAGTTTTCTATAGCATACATCTTTCTGATCGAATCGTTGTGTTTGTGCGGAAATTTACCTGAGCATGTGCGTTAGTTCTTGCGTTGTGCCACCGAACAGCCTTATAGGACCCCTGGTATTCAACCTCTCTATCAATGATGTCCTTCACGTTCCTCGAGTGCCTTTTGTGGTTTATGCCCATGATACCACATTACTCTCAGTGACACGCCCATAAATCAGATAAATCCTCAGCATAATAAAACCCTTTCTGTAGTCCAACATTCGGCAAAGGAGAATGCCTTGCGCATGGACGTTTCAAAGACTCAAGCGATATTTTCCCTCCACAGGGCAAAACCTTCTGTAGCAACCCGCATGAATAAAGGCTTTTGCAGCGTCAACCACCCATATCATTTCGAAATATACTATGGGACGTACAAGAGGACCAAAAAAGTCTTATAATGCACGTCTGGTTTGCTGTTTGTACTGTAATCGCAAGATACTCCCTTTTGATGGACATGCATGAGCATCCTTCCCGAAACCGGTTCTTAAGTAATAATGATCATTCGCATCGTGCACAAAGCGCAACTACTAATTGGCTCCCTAAAAGAATTAAAAGGCAGTTGGCCAATGTTGATTAGTAGAGCTAAGTTAGCAAACAGGATCAAGCGACAGGAACCGAAGGACTTATAAGTGCCAAAATAAATAAAAATATACAAACAGACTGTTAGCGTAAATAACGGACATAATACAACTGGAAAAACATATAGCCGAAGAATATCATGCTTCTTTGTGTAAAACATTTAAATAAAATTAACGTATAATCACTACGCATTTGCGAAGAAGCAAATATATACACAATCGGAAAAATATACACAAAATGACCCGAAAATCTTACAAATCCCCTTGAGAACACATTTTAGTTTTTTTTTTTAAGCGGTAACCGAGGAAGTGCTCGCTAATGTCAAACACTGCGGGGTGACAGTGCAGGAGATTAGGAATTTGCCTTCGAAGTGTTTTATGCCGTAATTTGTTGTAGGTTGTATTTTCATAAAGCTTTTATGCCGCAGAATATATGCCACTGCAGTGTTTGTGTGAAGAAAAAGTGCTGGGGAAGCTCTGAACTCCACCCAAATCGTTTCAGCCGTTCGTTTACTATGCAAAGGCCAAACATCAAGTACGAAATCTGGTAGACCTTCCCTAGGTACAAAATGCTGATATAACCTGCTACTTATTAAAAGCCATTTCTGTACTTTATGTAAAAACGAAAAGTTGGGGCCATGGTTCTCTGCCGAGCGATAGCCTGCCTGGAAGCCGTTGTGATGCTATTGAAAATATCGGCAGCAATGACTACACCATCCAACGTCAACTTCCCATTCGCAAGAAATCTGCATGCCATTTATTGGTCTATCATCGCGCGTGCTGACACTTTAGCTGTGTATAAATTGCTCACGAAAGCCACGCTTCAGCATGTGCTTTCTGTATAACATCAGAAAGACGGCAATACTACACAGGATATATTTTTGCCCTCTGTATTCCAGTTTGTTTATTAGTGTTCTCGTGTTCAACACCAGCGGCAGGGCAAGCAATATTCTCTAAAACAGTCTAGTGAGAATACGGTCGTTAATATTTCAGGCAGTTTTTGTTACCGAATGAGAAAGTGGTTCGTCCTTCAATTGCAGTATATGTATTTTTTCCTAAAAGAACACAACTTTATATTCAGTTAGTCCAAAAGCCACAACTGATTGAATTAAAACTTACGGTCTGAAAATACTAAAAATTAATCAGGGCAGCTGAGTTCGAATGCGTTCTATTAAAGTCTTGCGAATAGCAAGAAAACAGGAAATTAAATTTTTTTCCTTGGCTTTAAAGGAAAAATTTTTTAATAGAAACTTATAGAAGAAACGTTACATCAAACTGTGTAAACCAGCATCCAAAATATAACAACGATTTAGTTAATAAATGCATTTCTACAATACTGTTTCCTTGTTATTCCAGCAGAATCCAGTATATTTATGTATGGACAAATATATTTAGTGCAGCATGAGACACTAAGAAGGTTTTTGAAATTTTTTGTAGGCATTGCTATTAAAACCCACGTGTAAGATATTGCGACAAAAAGACAAACACGAAGAGAACAGCAGATGGTAATGTGGCAGCTGCCTGCGAGGTTGCTCCTATGAATATTTTGAAAATAAATCGGTTGACCATCACCAATTTTCAATTTCACATTTGTCCTCCTGGGGAAACGGTTTGAAGTTTACTCCGTAACTTCTGCCGGAAACGCGACCGGGTGGGACGGCACTAAACACATAGGATGCAAACCAAGCATTTAAGGTATATAAAGGTTATGATCAAAGCAAACGTAGGCTTGCAACCACCTCCTGACAAAATGTGTTTGCCGCGGGAAAGCCGCTAAGCATGGCCTGAAGTGGCATCCGCCATTTTTTATTAAATATTCTAAGAGAAGACATAGCAGCCATAACCAGTCTCCCTCGGACGTTTTGAGTATTTGGCTGCCACCCATAACTAGGCAACACAGCGCTGTCTGACACCAACACAGCAAGTAGTGCATTTCTCAAAACTATCTGGTACAGCTTCAAGCTGTAGAGACAGGCGTATTGTCTATGTGTCACCAAATTGCTCCCCTGAGTGTCACTGATGAAAATATTACGAATATTTTTATTTTAAGGTGCGTAGCTAAGGCAGTGAAAAAATGACGTTGAGGAGCTGTCAGCTCGTACTGAACCAGCTGAAAAACGTTTTCGTAAGGGTATTACCACATTTTTATCCAAGGAAGTACGAAGGGTGTGTAATCCATTAAACTGGAATAAATATTAAGCAGTTTTAATGTATTTTTCATAGCAGATTTGGGCAGCTGTAATTGCGTCGGTGCGTTTTGACGTATTTGACACGTCTTGGGATTATTGATTACTTTGAATCGATGATTTACGTGATGCCAGCACATCAGCTCAACCAACAGTGTACTGTTTCTCGGTGGACGTGAATGATTTTCTATATCCCGCAAAACAAACCGCTCGTGTTCATGTGAGAAATTTGTGAAAATATCTTAAAGATGTTTTAGGTATGGCAGCGCCGATAGCTATTCTCGGGGGTATGCCTCCCCTGTTTTTGGGAATGTTTTGTTCCGTACCCCCTCCGTCGACAAGAGCCAAAGAAACAAGCGCCGTCGATTCGACTGCATTTTTCCTGGGAAATTTTGGGGGAATGCCTTTCTTTCTCCTGACTTGTAGAAAGGCAAGGGGGAAGAGGTCAAGGCCGTCACGTAGATAGTGAAATGGGTTAGGGCAAGGCCCCTTGAAGGACGCTAGATAACGACGGAATGCGCAAAATTCAGCGAGTTTGTTCAGAGCTGCGGTCGAGAGATGATGCAAGGAATACTTGCTCCCTTGGCAGTACGTGGGCGAAAAACTCCATGGATCTCTCGGAAACAGTGGATCGATTAAGTACCTTTTGGAGCGCCTATTTGCGTTCGTGCAGAGACAACAATCTCGTGCACTGCTGCGCATTCTAACTTTACCCCGTTTTGATTTTGGTTTTTGTCTTCATTGTGTTGTAGCATTTGGAGCACACTCGGAGTACAGGCCGACGCTGCCGTTGGTGCGCCTCCCTTCTATTGGTTCTGCTAAGGCTTCTGGCTACTTTGAGGCAGGATTTGCCATGCACGCCCGCAAGGATCGTCCTTCGTGCACCGCTACTCTTTCAGGAGAATTTTTCAGTGATTCCGAATCATCACCGTGCTCTGGTCTTACCGACTACGTCACCAAACTGCGATATTCGTTTCGCTCCCTTCGCGCACCCGCAACAGGCTGCCAGCAGCGTTTGATGCCCATGTGCCCACTGATCTGGCGATATCCCCATACGTTTTTGTAAGACGTGACGCTGCGACGAGACTACTTCAGCGCCCTTACAGCGGACCCTAACCGGGCATTCATCGTGCATTTCAACATGGATACGGATGGAAGACAGGACACTATTTCTGTGGATCGCCTCAAACCAGCCTTTATTGAGGAGCCGCTCTCTGCAAAACCAGACGAATCCCCAATAGTAATTGCGGTTCACGCTCCCCAGACGCAACAGCAACCAACACCAACAAGAAGGCCATCAAGAGTATGCTTCTGGCTTACTCCACGTCTCCGCCACTAGACGAGCGACCTTCTGTAGCAGCATTGCCGAAGACGACACAGTACCACTCTGAGGCTCCCGGCGCGAGACTCGTGGGGCGAGTGGCCAGTGCTCCTATCAACTCCGATCTTTCGGCCAGGCATAGCTGCCGCTGGCTCGTAAGCTGCTGCATTTTTTTCTGAATATATGTGTTGTTCTGTTGCCTGATTCTCCCACTTATTTGCACTGTGAATTGGCTCTAAATAACAGTAAATTGGCTTTTTTTTACTCCTTTGTCATCTCTGCATCGGATACTTGACATTCCACCATGTTGACACCACTTTACATCGACTACGAACTGAACTCGAGAACGCTATGGTGCAACCCGGCAAGGCCGTGAAGCTCACTGGCGCTTCAGTCAAAGAACTGGTGGGTGTATTGCACGCCTAAAGGCGACCTAGAGAGTAGGAAAGAGGAACTCGAGCACAAGCCCGGCATGCAAGACGAAGCACGGCAACAGCCCAGCGCCACCTGATTTTCGCGGGAGAGAAGTGGACTTCAGTGCGTTCAGCAGTGAAGGCGTGGACCCTCGATGGTTAGCGGCATTTATGTGCACTTTTATTTTTTTGAGACGTCCGCGTTGTCACAGCGCAGAATGGCTATGTTAAGCAACTGGACACCGAACACGCAAAAACGCGGGATATAGGGCGTCTTTTACGGTTGGCTGAAGCGGAATTCTTAGCGCGAAAAAACGGAATTGTAATGCAGCTGTGCTGCAGTAGTGGTCAGACCACAAGCTTCTCAGCTGCCTGCCTTCTTTATTTCATCTCGATGGCGACGCCAGCCCACCCCACCATCCAAGTCAACGCCTGATTGCGGTAGCTTATCCGCAGCCACGAAAAAAGAGGCGTGTCATCACCGCTATAGGGTTGGGGTTCTCCAAAAGGCAGTAACACCAAATAAACGGAAGTCCTGTGGGGCCGAGGGTCACCGCTACGCCTTTGAAGCGAAGGTTCTACACGGTCAGCATACTTGTGCTACCGCGTTGATTTTGATTTAACCCTTCACCAGCTCACCAGGTAAGCCGAATCTGTCGCTCAAGCAAATGCTCCCTCTCATAGGGCGACGGAGGGCTCCTCAAAATTTCGATGATGCACGGCTATTGTCAACGGCAGCTGGACCACACAGACAAGGAACGCACAGTATAATGGCCAGCCCACGGGTCACGTAGGTACGTTCGCTGGGATCGCATGCACCGGAAAAGTCCGAGGGGGCTTGGTCAGCGTTGTGTCAGGGGAGGCAGGTGTCATCGAGAGTGACGCTGTGCTGGGAAGAGATCAGTAGATGAGATCGGATAAACGGGCTTCATCCGTGGATGGTTGAAGTTGAACAGCCACGGTGGTCCTCGCCGCTCCGCCTGTTTCGCTGATGTTATGCGACTACCACCCTGTTACAGAACAATCACGAGAGATGTATATGCCGCATTCCGTTATCAGCACAGGAAATAATATCGAACCGATTGCTAGAACCTCAAGGACAGTTTTTAAAAAGAGGGGGTGGCGTGCTACTAATTTCGGATGACAATGGCGACACCACCCGTAGAGTGTGGGCAGCAATTCTGTGTCCTTTCTGAATAGCATGTACCTATTCAAGAACATTATTTGGAACTGAGGTGAGTTTCTTGAGACAGAGGATACTTGGCTGATTGGCTTGCAGCATCTCATACAGATCGTCAAACTGATATTTTCTGTTCCCATTATTTAAATTTAGGAATGACTGGGGTGTGCGTGCTCAAGTGCCACCTCCCGGTGCATGTACTCTGCGAAGGGGCTTTTTGGACCTTCCTGTTGGCATGGACATCGCTGGCTGCTCCTTGCGCTTCGTTGCAGACAGGAACGGCTCAACATCCATTTTCTCGTCATATTTCCGAGGGGTGCCCGACAGGCCGTGCCCCCTGGACTTGGCCCACCTTCGGGGTCCCTTCGTTTCGCTCGCCACCTAAGAGGGTGTCGGGGGCGCCAGAAGTGGCACGGCCGGTGCGGTGGCGGTTGGAGCCGATGGTGGCCCCGGTGTCTATCCCCTCCGCACCCCCTAACGCACAGGAGTACTCGGAGGGGGAATGGAGCGGCATCTATCCCGACGGAAGCAGTTGGCACCACAACCGCTGCTGCCTTAGCAGGTGGTGTTGTGACGAGTTGGGCTGTCTGAGGTAACCCAGCCGGGGGCGAGGGCCTGAACAGTTCAGACTTGCTGAACTGGGTCCCTTTGGAAACCAGACACCGCTCCGCCCCCCGGCGAACTGTGTCAGAGTACTTCCCCAGAGGGAAAGAGGCGAACCTCTTTCGCGCCACTGGGAAGGAGATGTTCTCAGTTCCCTCCATGTTTATTATCTTTTTATCGAGTTGGAACTTGTCACATTTGCGGGAGTACGCCGCATGCCGCCAACGGGAGTTCACACAAGTGAGGGTGTTGGATGGACAGTTTTCGCTCGGATGACCGTGTCCGGCGCATTTTGCACAGATCGTTCGGGCACGGCAAGAGATTGTACCATACCGGAACCGCTGGCACTTAACACAGCGCCGTGGTTCGTGATGTAGGTGTGGATGGTGGATCGGATAAAGCCGGAGTTTATTATTTGCGGAAGGGATGAGCTGTTAAAGGTCAAGATTATGTGCTTGGTGGGAATCTTGTTGTCGTCTGTGGGGCTGGTTATGCGTTTCAAGGCTGTGACACCTTGATCCTTCAAACCCGCAGCAGATCCGCTTCTGTTTCCTTCAACAGATCTGGCTCCGAGATAACACAATGGGAGCTGTTGAGGCTCCGATGGGATGTGACCCTTATGTCCAGATCAGGAAGTCTAGTTTGACCTAGAAGCCTTGTGGACTTCTGCTTGTCATTTACCTCGATGAGGGCTTCATTATTCCTGTGTTTTTTGCTTGATATAATTTCCCTAATACGACTTCTAGGTATGTTGCGGTCAAGAATACTGACTGCGATGTAAGAGGGTGGGCAGGACTGAGGGATTCCATTACAAGAAATTGAGAGTAATTATCCGGTTGAGAAAAGGTTAAGGATGTCAATTGAGGAAAAGATACTTCGGTGCGGCCCCTTGTGAGGGAGCGGGAGGGGGCTAGACCATAGCGTATTGCATATTACAATAGCAGGTGGCTGGAGTCCTTTGTTCGCCCGGGTTACCCTGATACCGAGAGAGGTCCCGTAGCTCCGGGCCTGGTAAACCGACAGGGAGCCATTCCTCTGGAGCTTGACCTGGGCCCCGACGGCCACCGTTTGAGGTTTCTACCCTTTACGTTAAACCACATCGCCACGGTTGATTCCAGCTTCTTCTTTCTTTCTTTATTACATGATCAAAAATAGCAGACGTTGAGGCCTTATTCGAGCGCCGGCTACTCCTTCTCGCGTAAGGTACTGTTCGTAAAAGACATTGGAAAAGTCTCAAACTCACTGCGCAGTTCGGTGAGGTTAGCCCTTCGTGGGAGTTCTTGCAAAGTTCACGAAGTCAAGTATACCCACACAATACACTGCAAACACAAATTTGTCTCTGGTGCCCCTTAATGGAAGTCCGTAATTATGCTAGTCACTTGATCTGGGTAAGGGGACATTCATAGAAAACAGCAGATCTCAAATCACACAGATCACGTACAAATCACACACTAGAGAGCTAAGGATGTACAGTACAGGAAAATTGATTAATTACCTTTTTTTAGTGGCTTCAGTAACCAGGCATGTTTGCATTCGAAAGTTAGACGCAGTCATGCTTCCACGCAGTTTCAATCCAGCTGATGTTTGGCGGCACGGGGTCCGCGGGGTCGCCAATCCCATCAGCAAGATTACTCAAAGTGCCCATGGGGGGGGGGCGGCACAACAACAATCATGATTCGTAGAATTAAAACCAAATTCAATATGTTTGTGCCCCACAATGTGGACAGCAATTATATATAAAATTACGAACAAGAAAAATAGTAGCGCCTATGACACAAACAACATGCGAACAAACCGGGGAAGTACGCTGCGGTCATTGTTGCACTTTGCCTAACGCAAGTCTTATCGCGATATCATCAGGAGGCTTGTTTCAGAAAAAAATTAAGACGGCAGACGTTGTGCTTGCGCAGTGTGATCAAAATAAGGTGGAGATGCTTTTTTTTCTATTTGGCTCGTAGATTTCCGTGGAGAGCCCCTTCACACTGAGGTGATGCACCCCGCGTGACACCGAAGTAGATTGTTATAATGATGTCGATGGGTTAATTAACTACCGCTGTATAATTGACTTTTTAGTGGCTGCAGTAAGGAAGCATTTTTGTATTAAAAGTTCGATGGAATAGTGTTTGTACGAAGTTTCATTTGGCAGAATTCTTCTAGCGCATCCGTACTCCGGAATATCGAACTGCGAAGTTCAATTACCGTTCGCAGATTACGAATGCTAGACCGCGACAATCGGCGGAAATATCCTCCCTTTGTACTGTGTTTGGATAGCGGCACCACCGACTGCTGATATCAAAAACGCCAGCCAAGAATCAAAGGGTCGCCAATTATCTTTTTTTTCCTATGCCTCCGCCACTTTTTCAAACTAAACACCGTACACAGCAGGCACATTACAATGAGGAGGAGCTTTGCGCCAGCCTTAACTGTCTAGCGTGCGTAATCATGGGAACGCCTATTAAACTTCTCAGTGCCATATCTCCCAGTACGAATGCGCTCTAAGGCTTTAACCTTAATAAAACTACGTAGAAGCGAGATACCGTTTACTTTTCTATACAAACCTGCCTGCTTATGGGAGCTGCTAAAAAGTTAATTATTCTATTTTTTTTAATTAATCCTTCGACTTGAATAGTTACAAAGTCTTTGTGTGTCCCCTCTTGGCGCATAACACTAGTAGTGTTGTTCGTCACGTACATATAAGTCAATAATTTTAAGGAAACCTGGCGACATAACTTTGATCACCCTGTTTTTAATGCAGAGGACACAAATTTACCTATAAACTATCCACCATTATGTATATCTCGGCCAGTAACTGAAAAGCTTATACACGTTTGATTACTTAAATTGGAAACATGACTTGATAAACTTCACTGGTAAGGCGTACGAGGTGTTGCGTGGATCCCTACGTTCTCCTGCTCAAAATGTCGTAAACACTATACCTGACTGGGAGTATTTTCGTCCGAACCTAAACATTGGCTCGTGGGCTTCCCAGGGCAACTATATTGGATCAATTCTCTTCTGTGTATGTTCAAAGGATATTCTAAACGCCTTGGGTCCGCCAAAAGCTTTGCTTGTGTGTTTTGTAGATGACACAATGGTGTTAATAACTGGTGCGACAACTAAAGATGTACAGAAAGCTAGTAATGATATGCTTCCCCATTTTGCCACCTTGGCCAGGCTAATTTTTTTAGTAATTAAATGCAGACAAAACAAAGGGTGTTCACTTCAGGTGAAAAACCAGAAAAGTCTTGCTGCCAACCATTATGATGGATACAGACTTACTAACCAGTATGAACAGAGCGTCACGAATGCCCAATAAAACCATGCCTCCGTTGCGCCGTTTGCCGTAGTTGATAATACTAGATACTGTTTGAAATAGCTCGGGCACAATAAACCCCCATTCTCCCGTGTTTTTCGCCTTTCGATGTGCAGTTTATAACTAAATCTTATGTCTCTTTATTCAAACCCTGTGCACCAATCTTATATTACGCTGTCCCGGCAAGGTCCTTTATTGAAATACAAAACCCCCCGCACGTGGCTACATTGGCAGCCTTCTCTTCGTTGCCGAACATTTCGCAAATCTTTGGCACAAATGGGCACCCTTCGTGTGCGTCTTTCAAACGAGAAATGGTACTTTATTTACGCGTCGCTTTAAAAATTTCAAACTCTGAACAAACATTCTAATGAAGGCCGTGTATGTATATACTTTAGAGAAGACATTTTTTTGCTCATTTGTAACTAAAACTTGCACCGCGTGCCACTGTTGACAATGTTCTTGTTTCCAAACGTCTCGTATTTTTGCCCTTCCCGACCCGACTTAGCGCTGGCGTTTTTAGACTTCTAAAAGCGATATTCGCATGCTTTCTCACTATGGTTTTTTTATACACTCATACTGTTGGCCGGTGAGGCCGATACAGAGTGGAGTTACGAAATTCTTGTAATAACATATAACGTGCATAGGCGCGCACAATAGCAAACAAATAATCGTACATGCCTATATTATTGCACAAAAAATGCAAACAAATATTGCCGAAAACGCAATAAAATGCAGATAACCGAATGAATACAAAAAAGAAATCTATGTATATATATATATATATATATATATATATATATATTGGTTGTAAATGACGGGCTCGTTAGGCTCCACTCTGGGCGCGTGTTTTTTCTTTCTTTCTTTCTCACGTAATTAATAATAATAAATAATAATGTAACGTCACTAACGGTAAAAAAATATTCTAACCATTCCCCTATGCCTTCTTTGGCGTTTTAGACTGCCGGCATCTCTTCCTATATATATATATATATATATATATATATATATATATATATATATATATATATATATATATACACACACATATATATATATATATATATATATATATATATACACCACCCCCAGCACAGGAAACAAACATACCTAACATAAATACCCCAGAAAGTGAATGGAAAATCGCCCCGCCGGTAGCGTAGTGGTTATCGCACCAGACCGGTATTCTGGAGGTCGTGGGTTCGGATCCCACCTGGCGGGATTTTTTTCTTCACTTTCTTTCTTTCTTTCCAATTCTTAATCTGTTGCAATGATCTACCACATCCTCCCCTTTGCTTCCGAGGTTTTTCATCGACTGCCAACCCTTATTTCTGTGTTATTTCAACGAGCCCCTCATTTCCTATTCTGATTCGCTAACATGTCATAGCGAGGGCCTCTGTTCTGGCAGTCTTGTTGCCAAAGGGAGCTTAAGAGGGGTTCCAAAGCTGGTCGACCACTCTCGGACGGGTCGTAGACACTCGAGTCACGACCCGGGGGTTAAAAAGAAGGTCCCTTCACCCCGATTAGTCCGAATGGCGCTGGCTACCACCCCCAAGCACAGGAAACAAAACATACCTAACATAAATACCCCAGAAAGTGAATGGGAAACAATCGCCCCGCCGTAGCGTAGTGGTTATCGCACCAGAACCGGTATTCTGGAGGTCGTGGGTTCGGATCCCACCTGGCGGGCATTTTTTCTTCCTTTCTTTCTTTCTTTCCAAATTCTTAATCTGTTTCAATGATCTACCACATTCCTCCCCTTTGCTTTCCGAGGTTTTCTCGACTGCCAACCCTTATTTCTGTGTTATTTTCAACGAGCCCCTCCTTTCCTATTCGGATTCGCTACATGCATAGCGAGGGCCTCTGTTCTGCAGTCTTGTTGCCAAAGGGAGCTTAAGAGGGGTTCAACAAAGCTGGTCGACCACTCTGGACGTGTCGTAGACACTCGAGGTCACGACCCGGGGGTTAAAAGAAGGTCCCCTTCACCCCGATTAGTCCGAATGGCGCTGGCTACCACCCCCAAGCACAGGAAACAACATACCTAACATAAATAAATACCCCAGCAAGTGAATGGGAAAATCGCCCCGCCGGTAGCGTGTGGTTATCGCACCAGACCGGTATTCTGGAGGGTCGTGTGGTTGGATCCCACCTGGCGGCAGTTTTTTCTCCAGTTTCTTTCTTTCTTTCCAAATTCTTAATCTGTTTCAATGATCTACCACATCCTCCCCTTTGCTTTCCGAGGTTTTCTGAACTGCCAAACCTTATTTCTGTGTTATTTTCAACGACCCCTCATTTCCTTTCTGATTCGCTACATGCTAGCGAGGGCCTCTGTTCTGGCAGTCTTGGTTCCATAGGGAGCTTAAGAGGGTTCAAAGCTGTCGACCACTCTGGACATGTCGTAGACACTCGAGTCACGACCCGGGGTTAAAAAGAAGGTCCCCTTCACCCCGATTAGTCCGAATGGCGCTGGCTACCACCCCAAGCACAGGAAACAAACATACCTAACATAAATACCCCAGAAGTGAATGGGAAAATCGCCCCGCCGGTAGCGTAGTGGTCTTTATCGCCAGACCCAACTTTTGTATTCTTCTGGAGGTCGTGGGTCGGATCCCACCTGCGGCTATTAGATAATCCAAGTTAGGTAGCAGCTTTTTCTTTCACTTTCGGATATTTCGATTTCTTTCCGAATTCTTAATAATCTCCCCGTTTCATGATCTACCACATCCTCCCGAGATTGCTTTCCGAGGTTTTTCTCGACTGCCAACCCTTATTTCTATTGTTTATTTTCAACGAGCCCCTCATTTCCTATTCGGATGATTCGCTACATGCAGGGTAGCGAGGGCCTCTGTTCTGAAGGGCAGTCTTTTGCCAAAGGAAGCTTAAGAGGGTTCAAAGCTGGTCGACCACTCTGGACATGTCGTAGACACTCGAGTCACGACCCAGGGGTTAAAAAGAAGGAAAATCCCCTTTCCCCGATTGCCAGTCCGAATGGCGCTGGCTACCACTTCCCCACGTGGGAGGGGCGCAGGAATAAACATACCTGTACCACAAACATAAATACCCCAGAAACTTCCTTCCCGTCCCTCTTGCCCCCCCCTTCACAGAATGGGAAAACAAATCGCCCCGCCGGTAGCGTAGTGGTTTCGCATCCGTCTTTCAGACCGATCGTATTGGAACTTATGGAGGTCGTGGGTTTCGGATGCCGCCCACCTCGAGGCGGGCATTTTTTCTCCATTTCTTTCTTCTTTCCAAATTCTCAGTAATCTGTTTCAATCCTGATCTACCACATCCTCCCCTTTGAATATAACTTTCCTCGAGGCGATTCCCTTTTCTCGACTGCCCCCAACAAGGGAAGGGACTTATTTCTGTGTTTATTTTCGGAAAGTGACTACGAGCCCCTCATTTCCTAGGCGTTCTTATTCGATGAACTACATGCATAGCGAGGGGCCTCTGTTCAAGACGCAAAGCGGGAGGGCAGTCTGCATGCGTCACATGCCAAAGGGGAGCTTGATAAGTACTGGTTCAAAGCTGTTCAACGGTCGACCACTCTCGACATGTCGTAGACACTCGAGTCACGACCCGGGGGTTAAAAGAAGGTCCCCTTCACCCCGATTAGTCCGAATGGCGCTGGCTAAACCACCCCCAAGCACAGGAAACAAACATACCTAACATAAATACCCCAGAAAGTGAATGGGAAAATCGCCCCGCCGGTAGCGTAGTGGTTATCGCACCAGACCGGTATTCTGGAGGTCGTGGGTTCGGATCCACCTGGCGGGCATTTTTCTTCACTTTCTTTCTTTCTTTCCAATTCTTAATCTGTTTCAATGATCTACCACATCCTCCCCTTTGCTTTCCGAGGTTTTCTCGAGCTGCCAACCTTATTTCTGTGTTATTTTCGAACGAGCCCCTCATTTCCTATTCTGATTCGCTACATGCATAGCGAGGGCCTCTGTTCTGGCAGTCTTGGTGCCAAGGGAAGCTTAAGAGGGTTCAACGCTGGTCGACCACTCTGGACGTGTCGTAGACACTCGAGTCACGACCCGGGGGTTAAAAAGAAGGTCCCCTTCACCCCGATTAGTCCGAATGGCGCTGGCTACCACCCCCAAGCACAGGAAACAAACATACCTAACATAAATACCCCCAGAAAGTGAATGGGAAAATCGCCCCGCCGGCATTAGCGTAGTGGTTATCGCACCAGACCGGTATCTGGACGGTCGTGGGTTCGGATCCCACCTGGCGGGCATTTTTTCTTCACTTTCTTTCTTTCTTTCCAAATTCTTAATCTGTTTCAATGACTACCACATCCTCCCCTTTGCTTTCCGAGGTTTTCTCGACTGCCACCCTTATTTCTGTGTTATTTCAACGAGCCCCTCATTTCCTATTCTGATTCGCTACATGCATAGCGAGGGCCTCTGTTCTGGCAGTCTTGTTGCCAAAGGGAGCTTAAGAGGGTTTTCAAAGCTGGTCGACCACTCTGGACAGTGTCGTAGACACTCGAGTCACACCCGGGGGTTAAAAAGAAGGTCCCCTTCACCCGATTAGTCCGATGGCGCTGGCTACCACCCCCAAGCACAGGAAACAAAAACATTACCTAACATAATACCCCAGAAAGTGAATGGGAAATCGCCCCGCCGGTAGCGTAGTGGTTATCGCACCAGACCGGTATTCTGGAGGTCGTGGGTTCGGATCCCACCTGGCGGGTCATTTTTCTTCACTTTCTTTCTTTCTTTCCAAATTCTTAATCTGTTTCAATGATCTACCCACATCCTCCCCTTTTGCTTTCCGAGGTTTCTCGACTGCCAACCCTATTTCTGTGTTATTTTCAACGAGCCCCTCATTTTCCTATTTCTGATTCGCTACATGCATAGCGAGGGCCTCTGTTCTGGCAGTCTTGTTGCCAAAGGGAAAAAAGCTTAAGAGGGTTCAAGCTGGTCGACCACTCTGGACGTGTCGTAGACACTCGAGTCACGACCCGGGGGTTAAAAAGAAGGTCCCCTTCACCCGATTAGTCCGAATGGCGCTGGCTACCACCCCCAAGCAAGGAAACAACATACCTAACATTAAATACCCCAGAAAGTGAATGGGAAAATCGCCCCGCCGGTAGCGTAGTGGTTATCGCACCCAGACCGTATTCTGGAGGTCGTGGGTTCGGATCCCACCTGGCGGGCAATTTTTTCTTCACTTTCTTTCTTTCTTTCCAAATTCTTAATCTGTTTCAATGATCTACCACATCCTCCCCTTTGCTTTCCGAGGTTTTAGACTGCCAACCCTTATTTCTGTGTATATATATATATATATATATTATATATATATATTTATATCAACACACATATATATATATATTATATATATATATATGTATATATATATACTACACTATGCATATACACTCAAACACGTGTGCAAGCATTCATTCAGTACTGCTAACAACGTAGGTTCGATTGATTTGTCCAGGGGCTTGCAAGAAGGTAGTCCTCAAATTCCGAAGCAATCCGAGATAGAACGACATATTCCGGTAATGCTTTCAAGTGACGTATTGTACGTGCAAAAAAGTATATGCGTAAGTGTTGATGCGGAGTGGTGGTACCATGAAAGCCCGGCTATTTGCATTTCGCATGTCTCTGCCTTGTCTGCAATGATGACTGTTTAGGAAAAAATGATAACAGTCCTGCACATATGTACAATTTTGCAAAATACGGACGTATATTTCAATGCACGTAAAACAGATACTTAGACCTCTATTGATATTTTATTATTTATTTTACTAGGATATGCAGCGATGGCGTAGAGGTAGAACACCCGCCTCGCGTGCAGAAGGACCGTGGTTCGAATCCCGGCGCCGGACAATTCCCACCGGATTAAAAAAAATCCGCGTATTGATGGAATTGCACAAAGGGGCTTGGGGTGCGGCCTGACCTCGGCGACCATTGCCGGTAATGCACTCCCTCACCAGAGCAGGATAGGCAATCCTGGTGTAGTAACGGCCACAACCTCCCATAAATACGCTAATTACCCTCGGCCTTCAGTCCCCAGCGGCTGCGAAGCAACTGACCACGGCGGCGGTCAGACCTGTGACGCAGCAGAGGGTGCTAAGAATCCGTGGATCCGGACAGACCGCCAGTGGAATCTGAACCTGGCAACGTTTAACGCGAGAACCTTATCTAGCAAAGCAAGTCTCGAGCTGTTGTTCGATGAATTAGAGGGCTATAAATGGGGTGCAATAGGGCTTAGCGAGGTTAGGAGGGCAGGCGAAGCCTTTACGGTGCTGAGAAATGGACACGTCCTATGTTACCGGGGTCTAGAGGGCAGAAGAGAGCTGGGAGTGGATTTCTAGTCAATAAAAGCATAGCTGGCAAGATAGACGAATACTATAGCATTAGGGAAAGGGCAGCAGGTCTTGTAATTAGGCTCAATAAGAGGTACAAGCTCAAGGAGTTGCAGTGCTACGCGCCCACATCCAGCCACGACGACGAAGTTAGTGGAACGCTTCTATGAAGATGTGGAATCGGCAATGGCTAAAGTAAAAACACAGTATACCGTAGTTATGGGGGACTTGAATGCTAAAGTAGGGAAGAATCAGGCTGGAGACAAGGCAGTTGGGAACTATGGTCTGGGCTGTAGAAATAGCATGGGGGACCTTCTAGTTGAGTTTGCAGAACGGAATAACCTAGGCATAATGAATACCTTCATCTGTAAACGGGAGAGTCGGAAGTGGACCTGGAGGAGCCCGAATGGAGAGAACAAAAATGAAATAGACCTCGTAATATGCGATAACCCTGGCGTCGTGCAGGATGTGGAAGTGCTCGGAAGGGTAAGGTGTAGTGACCACCGTATGGTAAGATCTCGAATTAGGCTAGATTTGAGAAGGGACCGCAACAAGCTAGTACGAAAGAAGCCGATAAATGAGCTAACAGTAAGACGTAAAGTAGAAGAATTCAGGATCGCACTGCAGAACCGATATTCCGCCCTTAATGAGGAAGCCGAGCTTACGACACAGGAAGCCAGCGACAACCTTACACGCATTATCAGGGAGTGTGCAGTAGAAGTTGGGAGCACTATGGCTAGACAGGATACTGGTAAACTTTCACAGGAGACGAAAGATCTAATCAGAGAAACGGCCAACCATGAGAATCTCTAACGCAGCTGACAGAATAGAACTAGCCGAGCTGTCGAAGTTAATCATAGCGCAAGACAGCTGACATACGGAAGTATAATATGGAGAGGATCGAATACGCTGTAAAGAACGGAGGTAGCCTGAAAGCTGTGAAGAGACGTCCTTGGCGTGGGGAAAAATCAGATGTATGCACTTAAGGATAAGCAAGGCAATGTCATCACAAATAGGGATAAAATAGTCACAGTGGCCGAGGAGTTCTATACGGATCTGTACAGTAGCAGGGACATACAGGATAATGCCCAACGAGACAGTAGTTCAGAGGAGATAGACATCCCACCAGTAACGACGAAGAAGTAAGGAAGGCTTTGAAAGAAATGAAAGGGGGCAAAGCACCTGGTGAGGATCAGATAACAGCAGACCTCTTGAAGGATGGCGGAGAAATTGTACTTGAAAAACTGACAACCTGTATACGCAATGCCTAATGACCGCAATGGTACCGGAATCTTGGAAGAACGCGAACATCATCCTAATTCCATAAGAAGGGCGACATGAAGGACTTGAAAAATTATAGGCCGATCAGATTACTGTCAGTCGTCTACAAGGTATTTACCAAGGTAATCGCTAACCGAATCTCTGCAACCTTAGATTTCAGTCAACCTAAAGAACAAGCAGTGTTCCTTAAAGGTTATTCAACAATGGACCATATTCACACGATCAATCAGGTGATAGAAAAGTGCACTGAGTATACTGAACCCCCATATATAGCCTTCATAGATTATGAGAAAGCATTTGACTCGGTCGAATCCCTAGCAGTCATTCAGGCATTACGGAACCAGGGGGTAGGTGAGCATTATGTAAGAATACTAGAGGATATCTACAACGGGTCTACAGCTACCATCATCCTCCATAGCGAGAGCAGCAAAATACCTATAAGGAAGGGTGTCAGACAAGGAGACACAATCTCTCCAATGTTATTCACAGCGTGCTTATAAGAAGTATTCAGAACGTTGGATTGGGAACAGGTGGGAGTAAGGGTTAATGGAGAATACCTCAGTAACCTCAGATTTGCTGATGACGTTGCCTTGTTAAGTAACTCGGGGGACGGATTGCAAAGCATGCTTTCCGCACTGTGCGAACAGAGTAGAACCGTGGGCCTGAAAATTAATATGCAGAAAACTAAAGTAATGATCAATTAACATCGGGACAGCACAGCAGTTTGAGATAGGTGGCGAGGCAGTGGAAGTGGTAAGCGAATATACCTACTTAGGCCAAGTTGTGACCCCAGACCCCAACCATGAGACAGAGATAATTACAAGGATCAGAATGGGGTGGGGTGCATATGGCAGACATTCTCAGATAATGAATAGCAGCCTACCATTGTCACTGAAGAAGAAAGTGTATGACAGCTGCATCTTACCGGTACTCACCTACGGGGCAGAAACTTGGAGGCTCACTAAGAGGGTTCAACTTAAATTGAGAACGACTCAGCGGGCAATGGAGCGGAAAATGATAGGTGTAACATTAAGGGACAAGAAGAGAGCGGAGTGGGTCAGGGAAGCAAACGGTGTTAAAGACATATTAGTAGAAATTAAGAAGAAGAAATGGACGTGGGCAGGGCATGTAATGCGAAGGCAAGATAACCGTTGGTCATTAAGGGTAACAGAGTGGATCCCTAGAGAAGTCAAGCGTTGCAGGGGGCGGCAGAAAGTTAGATGGGCAGATGAGATCAAGAAGTTTGCGGGGATAAATTGGTCACAGGTGGCACAGGACCGAGATAATTGGAGAATAATGGGAGAGGCCTTTGCCCTGCAGTTTTATCATTTATCACCATTAGGCGCCATTGCACCCACATTTTCCGAAAGTGAGGATGAGGAATTCTTCAGGTTACCTTTATAAAACACTTAAACAACGTTAAACGAGTGTACACTGTTCATCAATAGGCTTTGGGAAAAGCTGAGGCACAATGTCTAAAAATGAAACCATCTCTTACCCGTCCTCAATTTTTCCAACAGAACAAATTATTCCCCTACATGCTGCCACCAACCGCTGATAAGAGCAGAAAAAATGAGTGGCGACGGGTATTATAGGATGCCTTTTATAGGAGAAGTCATCTTAAAAGATCTGGAATACTGTAGAAAGGCAATTTCTCTTTGAAGTCAGGTTGATAAAGTTTCCTTTAAAATGGCTTTGTACACAGGCTTGAGAGATTTATTGTGTAAGGGGATCAAAAGTTTGTTGAATTGAGTCGACGCGGTGCATAAGACTTGTACGAATGTAGACGACTATAAAAGAAACGACTGTGATAACTAGGGTACTTGTAAAAATCCGTAAATTTTTTAGGTTCAGGAAAGTAGGTTGATCAGGCAACTGAAAGCAAGAAAACGCAGTTTCTAAGGGCAGCGAAAAGTAGTAGATAATTATGTGCAACTGCCATAACAGGGAAATCAAAGTTACAAGTGAAGTGTTATTTCATCGTCTTCAACAACCAGTTAACAAAGACACCAAATATGCAGGGACAAAGCGTAAATGCCTCAATAGGTGTAAATTTGGTTGGCTTCACTAAAAAGCAACAGGGTGAGTAAACGACAGCTGAGTGAAAAAATGTTTTATAAAATTGCGAAAATATATTTTTCTAAATTCGGTAGCTGAAAACAAAAAATACATGCAAATATTTAATAGACAATACACAAAGGCTTAGACTACATTAGTTTTGTGCAGACGGCGTAAACAGCGCATACTTTTTCCTGCCAGTTATTATATCAGCAAAATTTAGAAAAGGAAGCTCCAAAAAATTTAGTTGCCAAAACACTGCCGAAGATTTAGTGCTCTTTGCGGCTCTAGACGCTATTACTGTTTTTTTTTCAGACTACAATAAAAATTAAACCAAACGCATTCCAGAGCCCATTCTGAACAATTACACCTTTTGCTGTGTGACAGACAAAATCCTAGTGCTATTCGACTTATTCTAAACCTGAAGATGCGGCTTTTTTTTCAAATACCATGAACTGGCATTGTTATATCTCCCCTATGGTTCTGTCACAGTTACCGAAAAACAATTCCTTGGCCGTAACGGCATTTACCGTCTCAATGATCACCGGCGACTTTAAATCATTTGGCCAGTGTGCCTACCTAATCAACCCATCTCCTACATGTCGTAACAAAAGTAAAAACAATTATCCAGTCCATTTGTGCTCTCTCAAGCGGTTTGGTGTTGTATAACAACATTGCTTTGTTGAATCGGTCACTATAGGAGGAAGTAAAGAAAAGATACATTGGTCCATCCGAAGATGTCAACACAGAAGTCGAAGTTTTTGCTTTATGCATACTGAGGGTTTTTCTTATGCCCTGCAGCATAGATTACGCTTCTTTGCTTTTGACCAGGATGGCATGTGACTAACTTAGGATAAACTTACTATTCCCTCCCGCGTAGGTGGTCCCTACATCTTCTCACAATGTCTTTACGCCGAGCTCTTTTCTCTCAATATTTATTGAGACTTCTTTGAGGAAGCTAAGGACACGACCACCAATAAAACTTTTTAAGGCTTCCTCACACCAGACCATTTAGCAATCGGTAGCTGTATTCATGATAAAAGTTAGGAATAAACCTTGCCGTCATTTCGCAGCACTGTCCATTTACAATACCTAATCTTCACACTAGCATGGATCCCACAAAGATATCTTTCAGGGTATGTTTGCTAACAGAATTATTGATAAGATTGTGGTGGTTAGATCAGCATAGGGAAACACTTTTATTGCCTTTGTCGTAAAGTTTTCGTGAGCCATGCGAAAAACATTAAAATTTGACACAATGCTTCTGGCGAAAACATAACATTAAGGTTACTTGGACAACGCCAACATCCATGCCAGTTCAACCTAGATAGTCTTTTTCTGCCAGTGTTGCTTCCGGTTACTAAACCGCCTTGGTTGCGACGTGTTCAGAATATTGTCGCGAACCATACATTGGGTTTGTTTATTTGTGTTTTGCTTTTACCGCCCGGCTGCGCCGGTCTGTGTTATCTCTGCGCCAAGGGAAGCGCGTGTTCCATACTTTCTTTCTGTGCCGCATGTGTTATCTGTTGTGATAGGGAGAGCATTCCCATCTAACGTGAACAGCCCAGAATAATCTTCTTGGATCTACTATGTTCTCGATGCGAATCGACGTTTCGAGAACCACGCGCCAAAAGATAAAAAGCCTGCAATGCGGACGCCGGGGCATTCCATTCTGCGACGCTCGCCGACGCAAGTCACTTTGTTGACCGCTGCTTCGCCGCCTCTCTATTCTTTTGAGTTGTTAGGGGAGCACAAGTTCGCTCCAATAAACGTGTCTCTCATTCAAGACAACTGCATCGTCCTTGTCTTCGTGAGATCTGGTGTAAGTGCGGGGTACGCACCCTTCATGCCCACTGCAACCTCGGGAAGCCGCCAAGCCAGTCCAACAAGAGCCAGCCTCCGCCTGCAAGATTTACCACCCGAGAGAAGACGAAGAAGAAAAGGAACGCTGCAACCAACACCATGGTGCAAGAAACAACGTCGCCAATCGTCCTGCAGCAGCCCCGGGAACCGCCATCGTTCCGGGGAGCCCCCGCGGAAGACCCCGAAGAATGGTTGGAGAAGCTGGAGCGCGTCCGCATCTTCAACAGGTGGGACGACGAAGAAACTTTCCGGCATGTCTTCTTTTACTTAGAAGATGCTGCTCGAACTTGGTTCGAGAACCATGAGAGTTCTTTGACCGACTGGACTCACTTCAAAAGGGAGTTCCTTAAGACATTCACTACCGTTGTGAGAAAAGAGCGAGCTGCGCTTTTGCTTGAAACTCGGACACAACACCCCAACGAAGGGGTCGTGATCTTCGTTGAGGAGATGAAGCAACTATTTCGCCGCGCGGACCCCGAAATGACGGATGAAAAGAAGTTACGCTTCTTGATGCGCGGTGTGAAGGAGGAACTGTTTGCTGGACTTGTCCGAAATCCGCTAAAGACCGTCGCCGAATTCGTGACCGAAGCCAGCACCATCGAGAAGGCACTCGAAATGCGTGCTAAGCAGTACGACCGGAACTATGTTGGCATGGCCAATGCGAATTGCGTCGACAACGTGCGCATTCCCGAAGATAGCCTACGGGAGACTATCCGCGAAATAGTGAGGGAGGAGCTGCGGAAACTGCTCCCGACGCCGCCGCAACCACAAGTCGCTTCCCTTACCGACGTCATTTGAGAAGAAGTGCAGCAAGCGCTGGGAACTTCAACGACGCCAGTAGCACCTCGCGAGCCGCAAGCCATGACCTACACGGCTGCTGGACATCGCCCTCGCCCACCTGCACCCTATGGTCATGAGGCTCCGTACCGTCGTCCTCTCTCGCCTGCCCGACCACCTGCGGCGCAACCCCCCGCCCCAAAGAAGACCGACGTGTGGCGAACGTCCGACAATCGTCCGCTGTGCTACCACTGCGGAGAGGCCGACCACGTCTACCGTCGCTGCCCCTACAGGAGGCTCGGTTTTCGAGGGTTCTCCGTCGACGCACCCCGCCCCCGAACTGGCCAGCGCCCATCGGAGATCGAAGAGTACCTGTCCAACACCAGCCGTCGACCATCCCGTTTCAACCGCTCGCCGTCACCCTACCCATACCAGTCGCCGCAACCACCGTAGCAATGCTGAGTTCTCACGTGAAGGTCCCCAGCCCCGCGGGGGAAACTAAAGGAAGCAACTTCTGGAGTGAAAGTTGCTCTACGGCGAAAAAACTTGAAACCTCCCCACGACGCAAGGACGCGCTGAAGTCAGTGATTCACGACATGCCCTCATCCCGACGACCCGACCTAACCCTGACAAGACTCCCGAAAACGACGACAGCTACACGGCGCGACACGTACCCGACCTGACCGAGACGTCCGTTAAGAATAGGACGACAACGACGATGCACAGTGCCCGACGATCAACACGTACAAGCACAGATAGACGACGCCCCGACGAACCCGGAACTCGGGAAGACTGCATCTGACGTCAGGGGTGTCCATTGACGGCTTTGACGTAGTCGCCCTCGTAGACACGGGAGCTGACTATTCCGTAATGAGCTCACCATTTGCGTCTAAACTGAAGAAAGTTATGACCAGATGGGGACGGTCCGCACATACGCAGAGCAGGAGGCCACCTCGGGACCCAAGTGGAACGTGCACATCGCGCGGTCACCAAGACGGCACAACGTACCCTGCGGCGTTCGTCGTTCTCTGCCTAACTGCCTCCCGAGACGTATTCTGGGAATGGACTTTTTGATGGACAACGGTGGCAATAATCGATCTGCAGACTACGTCAATAATTTTTCCCCCATCACTGCATGACGCCGGAACCGAACCCGAACGACGTGCTGCTGTAAGGATTACCATGATCATGTCACCCTGCCCACCCCGCGCAAGCTTGATGGTCGCAGTCCTACTGTGGAAGAGGCTGCTCCTGACGTCAACGCTATCGTAACAACTGATCAAAGGGTGCTTCTCCACCGTGGTGTGTCTGTCGCAAGAGGCATTGCCGCACTTCAAGAAACAGCAATCCCCACATTTTGGTTACTAATTTCACCGAGGAGTTACCAGCATTTCAACAAGGGCGCGGCAATTGCATTCCTCGAAGAAACGCAAGAAGCAAGTGTACGTGATCGCGGGTCGCCGACTTTGAACGCACACACCCGTAGAAACCTTCAAGCTCCCGCAGGATTTCGACAGTGAATCCAGCGCTACCAAAAGAACAACGGAAAAAATCATTGGCTTTAGCTGGCGTCGCTATAGCGAATGTTTTTCGTCGAGCGCAAACTACGGCAGACCCCTCTAGCGAAGCACCGAATAATAACCGAAGATGGAGCCCGACCTACCCGACAGTCACCGTACCGCGTCCTCTTCACACGAACGGGAAGCCATCCGGACTCAAGTCGACGACATGCTCAGCGACGACATTATACAGCCATCGAAAAAGCCCCTGGGCTGGCGCCCCGTCGTACTCGTAAAGAAAAAGACGGCACATTAAGGGTTTTGCGTTGCTACCGGCGACTGAACAAAATCACGAAAAAGGGACGTGTACCCCCCTCCCCCGAATCGCACGATGCCCTCGACCACCTCTCCACGCGAAGTACTTCTCATCGATGGACCTGAAGACCGGCTACCGGCAAATTGAAGTGGACGAGAGAGACCGAGAGAAGACTGCATTTATAACCCCAGACGGCCTATACGAGTTCAAGGTGATGCCGTTTGGGCTGTGCACAGCACCAGCGACGTTTCAAAGAGTCATGGACACTGTGCTAGCTGGCCTGAAGTGGCACACCTGCCTCGTATACCTCGACGACGTAGTGGTATTCGCCCGGACTTTCGACGAACACCTTGAAAGGTTGGAGTCTGTACTCGAGGCCATTCGTACGTCGGGGTTGACGCTGAAGCCTGAAAAGTGCCGTTTCGCATACGGGGAACTCAAGTTTTTGGGCCACGTCGTCAACGCCGCGGGAGTCCTACCTGACCCTGCAAAAACTTCAACCATTGCGAACTTCCCAAGGCCGAAAGACAAGAAGGGCGTGCGAAGATTTCTCGGGCTGTGCGCATACTACCGGCGCTTCGTCGCAAACTTCGCACGCATTGCACGAGCCACTCACGCGCTTGACGAAAGATAGCACCCCTTTTAGCTGGGAAAACGACCAAGAAAATGCATTCTGCTCGAGCTGCAAGAACGCCTGCAAAGCCCGCCCGTGCTCGCTCATTGCGACGAAAAATGCCGAAACGGAAAATGCACACGGACGCCAGTGAATATAGGCTTGGGTGCCGTCCTTGTCCAAAAGCAAAGCGGCTGCGAAAGGGTAATCGCCTATGCCAGCCGTGGTCCTGTCGAAGGAGGAGAAAAACCTATTCTGCCTCTGAGAAGTGCCGGCTATTATATGGGCGCTTTTCAAATTTCGCCCATACGTGTATGGAAGGCCATTCAAGGTTGGAACAAGACCACCTTGCGCTATGTTGGCTCGCCAATTTGAAGGACCCCTCTGGCCATCATGGGCGGTGGAGGGTGCGCCTGCAGGAGTTCGACGTTACGTCGTTTATAATCCGGCAGGGAAACACTCGACACCGACTGCCTGTCCCGCGCCCACGTCGACCCACCACCGCAAGACTCTGATGAAGACAGCGCGTTCTTCGGGATCGTGACGGAGAGCGACCTAGCCGCCCAGCAGCGTGCCGACCCCGACTTACGCGTCATAATCGAGTACCTCGAGGGATGCAACGTTGCCGTTCCTAGGACCTTCAAACGCTGCTTACCAGCATTCAGCCTGAGAAACTCCGTCCTTGTGAAGAAGAATTTCAGCCCCGGAACAAGAGCGAATTACCTTCTCGTCATCCCCGCTTTTCGCAGCACTGTCCATTTACAATACCTAATCTTCACACTAGCATGGATCCCACAAGGATATCTTTCAGGGTATGTTTGCTAACAGAATTATTGATAAGATTGTGGTGGTTAGATCAGCATAGGAAAACACTTTTATTGCCTTTGTCGTAAAGTTTTCGTGAGCCATGCGAAAAACATTAAAATTTGACACAATGCTTCTGGCGAAAACATAACATTACAGTTACTTGGAAAACGCCAACATCCATGCCAGTTCAACCTAGATAGTCTTTTTCTGCCAGTGTTGCTTCCGGTTACTAAACCGCCTTGGTTGCGACGTGTTCAGACTATTATCACACACACGCACGCACGCACGCACGCACGCACGCACGCACGCACACACACACACACACACACCACCACAACACACACACCACACACACACCACACACAACACCACACACACACACACACACACACACACACACCACACACACACACACACACTGCTGCGCTGACAGTGCTTATAGGCATTCAAGCATTCCTGCGCTGCTGTATCATTTAGCAAAAGAGCTCCTGTCTTTGGGAAATTTACGCGGTCGATCTTTGCTAACTCAAACACTACTCGTAGGCTTATGCACACCACATACGCCTATGACCTGCGAAGCCCGGAGTGTTGCCGGTGACAAAGTCGACTCTTTGGCGGGTGGATCCCTCTTGAGTCCGTCTAGTGCCTTTGCTGCCGCACTTTCTGTGGTGCACTTTGCGGCAGATGCAACGTCAGCCATTAGGGCAGCCGTGCTTCTTCGATCTCGTGGATTCTGTGCAGAGCCCAGTCCTGATCCATCGTTTAGTGATACCTGGGCACTTAGCACTCCCGTCGTTCTGTCAAGCGCAGGACTTGGTTTTGTGACCGGGCCTTGCTGCGTCCACCCGAGCGAAGTCTTTATCGCTGCTAGTCATTCCTGTGCTCGCTTTTTATAATTTATTCTGCGACTACTGTCCACAGTTGGTCGGCTACTACGAGCAGGTTCGCACTTCCGCACTACCGGTGTCTGCGTCCGCACTTCCGTGGGGAACAGTTTGTTCGTCCGCAAGTTGGTAGCCTAACGTTCCTAAATTTATCGCAATAGCACCGTTCATATCCGTATTTGGGACGTTCGCACAAAGATTGGTATGGTAATTGCCTGTAATCTATGCTCTGCCTCACCAAAGGGGCTACGCAGTTTCCCCACTTTGTGTCGCCGTTCCTCAAAATCACAGCTGACGCAAATGCGTTTACGGCTAGGCTCGGCTCTCCTACGACTTTTACTCCCAATTTGGCAACGAGGTCTTCTTCAATATAAGTTCGCTCGCTACCACCGTCTAAATTACCTCGTGCGTAACTAACGTCGTCGGGACCGATAACCCGTGACCTGTATGTCTGGAGGTGCACTCCTTCTTCCTGCTGGCAGCTAGAGAGGGCAGGAGATACCAACTTGGTGACCTGCGCCTGCATCGTGATATTGGACGAGGTTTCGCTTTGTACTTCGCTTTGTCTAGCCTTGTAGCTTGGGCTGACATGACGGTTGCGTCCCTTCCCTTGCATATCAAACACCTTATCTTTCGTCGGCACTCCTTTGATCGATGGCGTTCCTACATCCATAACACCGCATAGCTTTTGCCAGCCACTTCTTTTCTGAAATGCTCAGACAAGCGTGGCATGCTTCAGTAGTGTGCATTGCCGATTTGCAAAGAAGCACTCGTTCCTTTCAGTCATCAATGCTTGAGAGGCGTGCAGAACCGACGTTGACTGGCCGTTACTTTGTAGAGGGTCGCTTGAGTCTGCCGAAGTTTCCACTTGAGCACTTCTCTCTCTCGCCTCGAGGTTAACTTGCAAGTACCACAAAAGTGGCTGCGGTTGCCGGCAAGCCGTTACGTTTTCTACCCCAGGAGATGATGCCGTGCACCGGGCTTTCTTCTGGCTGCGGACGTGACGATGAAATGCAACCACGATGTCTTCCACCAAGACCTCGAGCAAAATGTTGTACAGCATCGGAGCGACGCTGCTCGTTCGAATGTACAGAACCATGAGGCAGCGGACACTCAGCTTCGACGCAGTCGTACACCTCTGCGCAGCTTCATCTCCTCCGTTCGAGACATCACTTGCTGTAGCTTGCGGAGGATTTCAAAAATGCGGATTTACGCTCCAGGCCTCTTGTCCCCTAACCCTACCCTGGAGCAGCTGAATGGCGCTCTCACAGCACGCCTTCGTTTTTGGCATCACCTGCCAGGTAGTTTTGGAAGTAGTGAAGCTTCTCGGTGGTGGTTAGAGCCTGGTTGGTGTGAACCAGTGCCGTTCGATTGCTCGCAAAACGATGTCCATTAACACACGGCCCAATAATAAGGCTTGCTGGTAAGCGTCGGAGACTAGGTCCAGAGATCTCGGATGGTACCTTCGTTGGGGCATGTGGCGTGTTAATCGCAGCCCGAGGGGGCAGCCTGCACCGTGGTGCTGACGCTGAGGTCCTCCAGCCGCTACTGAAGAAGAGTCAGAGGTCTCGAACGTCTCATCGTTGTAGTACGCTGCGGACCCGTTCTCCTTTTCGAGCTTATCGGCGGGAATCGCGTCGTCGATCTGGGGTCGATCTTGCTAAGCTCCTCGCTGCTGGTGATGAGCTTGTCCATCACCTTTCGGAGCGCTATTCTTTCGGAGCAGCCACTCTCGATGAGGGCTGTCACCTCGGTCAAAGTATTTGATGCTAAGGTTTTTCTGGCAGCGCGTTTTCGCCTTTAGCCGGAAAATCGTCGAGCCAAAGTTCCCAGATTACTTGCTAGGGCGGCAGTCAGGGCCACGCGTAGTCTACCTGGCTGCGGTTCCGAGGAGGACGCAGCTATGGCGGCCGTTCTTCGGTGAATCTCGTCGTCGCCGTCGCTCGTTGCCCACATTGTAGTGAGCCACTCGTTTTTTCTTGAGGTCTCGGCACCAAATGTGGCGTATAGACCATCTGGTTGCGGTCTAGCTACCAGTGAACGAAGCAGTGGGATTCTTGATCAAAGCCCTCTAATGGCGATCACAGACTAACAATTATGATCATAGTGGTACTAGAGCCTGGAACTACATCTTCGTAGCCTGCTAGACTGCAACGTCCTCCGGGGCCTCAACTGTGACGTCATGCAGTTCTAGAAGACGTATCGGATCGACCACCTCGTTGCGGTCTAGCTATCGGGGAACGAAGCTGTGGGGCCCTTCATCGAACCCCTTTCATGGCGAGGACATAATAACACTGATGATGATAGTGGCGCCCTAGAGCGAGGAGCTACGTCATCTTCCTCTACTGTTTACAAAAGGCCATGTTTCTAGGATATTGTAGTGAAGTCGAATTAATAAATATGATTACAGCTGTACAAACAACATAAAAGGAATACAAGTGAAGTGGAGCTAAGTTACCTTTTAGTACAAAACAAATTAGTGGTTCGCAAGCAGGAAAAAGCAGGTGATGATTTCCGAAAACTTACTTGGAGTGGTCCCTGAAATTGCGACGTATATATTTGCTTTTGTTTACGTTTTAATACCGCAGAAGAAAAGGTAACCTCCACTAAACCTTCCACGTTGGGCTCATTGCGATAGACAAAAACAAGGATAATGCATGGAAAGGGATAATATTCAAAAGATCGAAAAACGATGAACGTAAAATATGTTTGTGGTTTTTGAACTATTGTCTAGTTAAACAAAAACCTCCTCAGCAAAAATCACACTTTTAGTATTTCTATCATAGGAGAGACCCTCAAAGATTGCTGCTTTGGTAAAATTTGTAAATATCTTGAACGCTTTTTAATATTTATGTCAAACAGATAGTCACTGTCAAAGAAGGAGTCTTTTTATTTTTTATTCTTTGAATTGTATCCTAAAATACAATATATTTTCCAAAAATTTTCGTGTCCAAACAGCTGAACTGGTCCAGTTGTCACATTGGCACTCGCTTCTCCTCCAGTTCATTCATGGTCGAATGAGCTGCATAGTGCCGTGCATCACTAGTTAGTCTACCGATCACACATTGTTACAGTAGCACTGAGAAACACGCTGTGGGGTAAGCCTTTGAGAGCAAAGCAAAAATTGGTAGGGTTCTAGAGGAAAGCAGTTTCCAGATATAAGCAGACACACTAATGCGTTGTGAAAACTACTTCTCTAAGCCAGCGCGTAGTAGTTCTATATCATTGCATGCATAGATCATCGGTGGCTGGAGAACCTTTTCGTTAGGTAAATACAGTCTGGGGCGCTGTGGTCAATTCATCACACATGCACGACCTATAGCATAAAGCACAATGGGTGAATGAAAGTGATTAGGGTTGGAGGACGTCAAAGTTTGGGAAAGTACCAGCCAGCAGGAAAATTTTGCTGTAGTATTTTACTGCATTGTTTTGTGTGTGTATCTACCAATGAATACAACCATACGAGGGTACAAAAATAACGTATATATGCCTACCTATATATACAGGGTGATCAAAGTTAATTCGACAGGTTTTTAAAAAATAGGCGCTTAGCTTTACGCGAAGGCGACCTTTACAGCTAGATTATGCGCCCAGGGGGACAAATAATGAGGAAGTAAATATTGATGTAGGTGGCCTAATTAACTAAAATTGATTAATTAACTTTTGCTGCCTACAGTAACCAGGCATTTTTGCATTGCAAAGTTCGACGCAATCGTGTTTCTACGCAGTTTCATTTGGCAGAATTCTTTTAGCGCATCCCCCCTCTTCCAAGTTTAATTGCCGCTCGCATGATTACGCATCCTAGAAGTGAAGACCGGCGTGTAGCTCCTCCTTTTTGTTCTCTGTTTCGGTAGCGGTTTCCGAGTACTGCAGATTGCGATAACGCCAGCCAAGAATGAATGGGTGACTGTTATCACGTTTGTCTATGCCTCGGCCCTTTGGTCTAACTTAACACCGTACACAGCAGGCACTTCACAGAAGGGAGGAGCTTCGCACCGGTGGAGACTGTATTGCATGCGTAATCATGCGAACGGAAATTAAACTTCGCCATTTGATATATCGGACCACGGATGCGCTAGAAGAATTCTGCCAATTGAAACGGCATAGAAACATGATCGCGTCTAACTTCCCAACACAAATATGCCTGGTTGCTGTAGCCATAAAAAGGGTATTAATCAATTTTAGTTAATTAAACTTCTAAAATTTATAATTGCCTCATATTTAGGTGTCCCCCCCGGTCCTCACAACCTCACTGTAGATGTCGTCTTCGCGTAACTCTAAGCACGTATTTTTACAACAACCTGTCGACTTACCTTTGATCACCCAGTATATATATATATATATATATATATAGTCTGCAAAGATAAAAACTCACACAGAGCGCGAAAAAATAAGGTTAGTAGAGGCAGAGACACATGAGAAAGACGTAGAAAATAAAAATAAGTTTACTGACGTTTCAGGGAGAGGACTCCCTTTCTTCAGAGTACAGAATAAGTTCGTTTCAGGGTTATATATATATATACAGAAAATGTAGCAAGGGCGAGGGCAAGGTAATAGGAGGGAGAGTTTGTACAAATGGATCATGGTTGGTGGGTAGCAAAACAATGAAGAGAGAGCGGGAAAAAATTTATAAAAAAGATAAGAACACACAGTCACGCGGTACGAACATGGGAAAAAATATTAACAAGGTACTTTTTTTCCCCGTGGCAACAGGGGTGAAAGAGGGGTCAAAACAAGATATGCCCATGCCGTGTTTGACATGGGCAAAAAGATTAGTCACGCGGAACGAAGAAGGTCCAAAGAAGATATGCAAATGTACACAAAGGGCGAACATCTGCGCATACACACCCGTTCTAAAAATCCGGGCAAGGTCATTGAAACATGAGACACGTGGGAAGCAAGGTTCGCGCCCAAAAGCAGTAGGACAGGCAGTTTCGACAGGAAATGAGTGTACAGTAGTATACAAAAAGCGGGAAAAAAAGCGGGACGGAATTACCTTGTTATTTTTTCCCGCTTTTTGTATACCACTGTACACTCATTTCTTGTCGAAACTGCCTGTCCTACTGCTTTTGGGCGCGACCCTTGCCTCCCACGTGCCTCATATTTCAATGACCTTACGCGGTTTCTTGAAACGGGTGTGCATGGGCAGATGTTCGCCCCTTGTATACATTTGCATATCTTCTTTGGACCTTCATCGTTCCGCGTGACTAATCTTTTTGCCCATGTCAAACACGTGCATTGGCATATCTTGTTTTGACCCCTCTTTCACCCCTGTTGCCACGGGGAAGAAAAATTACCTTGTTAATATTTTTTCCCGTGTTCGTACCGCGTGACTGTGTGGTCTTATTATCCTTTTTATAAATTTTTTCCCGCTAACTCTTCATTCTTTTTCTACCCACCAACCATGATCCATTTGTACAAACTCTCCCTCCTCTTACCTTGCCCTCGCCCTTGCTACATCTTATGTATATATATAACCCTCAAACGAAATCATTCTGTACTCTGAAGAAAGGGAGTCCTCTCTCTGAAACGTCAGTAAACCTATTTTTATTTTTTACGTCTTTCTCATGTGTCTTTGTCTCTACTAACCCTATATATATATATATATATATATATATATATATATATCTATATATATATATATATATATATATATATATATATATATATATATAATGAACGGTATTTATTGGGACGATAGATAGGGTGTGACGATGAGCGGGGCCAACCAAGCGGTCGTTTAAGATGGTCGGAACAGGGCGAGCACGAGACAAGCGGGTGCGACAGGCGTGAGCCAAAACTGACCATGATAGTGTCCTGACCCTGGTGCATGCCCACAGACGGAAGATTGTCCGTTGCACTGTCTTCGCACTGGCCCATATCCCAAAACAGGAGATTGTCCGTTGCAACAACTCGGTGACTATCTTCTTTTCTATAACTCCCCCGCTGAAGAGCAGCCAACCTGGCTGCCTAGGGGCACGATAAAACGAGGGGGTCGTAGTAAGGCTTCAGCGTTGCACATGAACGGTCTCTTTTCCACGTCGGCGTTGGTCGGGTGAAGGCTGTACTGGCTCGACAAGGTAATTAACGGGCGAGGTACGCTCCAGGACCCGGTATGGGCCGTGATAGTTAGAGAGAAACTTACTGCAATGTCCAGAAGGTGTGGATGGTACCCACAGCCACACCAGCGATCTGGGGGAGAAAGACACGTCTAGGAGGTCCTTGTCATGGCGATTCTTTTGCGTGAATCGATCGTGGGATGTGAATGAGCGGGCAAGTTGACGGCATTCTTCGGCATACGAGGATACTTGAGACACCGTCGAATACTCAGCGGCGTCAGCTCTGTACGGGAGAATGGTGTCAAAGGGGCGAGTCGGTTCACGGCCGTACAGAAGAAAAAATGGCGAGAAGCCGGTAGTTGACTGCGTCGCGGTATTGTACGCGTACGTGACAAATGCGAGGACTGAGTCCCTGGTAGTATGGTCTGAAGAAACGTACATGGCGAGCATATCACCAAGAGTGCGATTAAATCTCTCAGTGAGACCGTTGGTCTGCGGGTGATATGCCGTGCAGGTCCAATGAACAATGCGGCATTCAATAAGGAGAGCTTCAACAACTTCGGACAGAAAAAGCGTGGCCTCTATCGCTGAGTAATTCCCTAGGGGCACCATGGCGAAGTATGAAGCGATGTAAAATAAAAGAAGCCACGTCCCGTGCTGTGGCAGCCGGTAATGCGGCCGTCTCGGCGTAGCGTGTGAGATGGTCAATGGCGACAATGACCCAACGGTTACCGGCAGCGCTACAAGGCAGTGGGCCGTACAAGTCAATGGCCCACACGATCGAAGGGGCGCTCTGGGCAAGGCGAGGGCTGTAATGGGCCTGGCCTGATGAATGTGGCAGCGACTTGCGGCGCTGGCAGTCAGGGCATGAGCGGACGAACTTGCCGACGAAGCTCTACATCCCGCGCCAGTAGTACCGTAGATGGAGACGCTGGTACGTTTTCAGCACGCCGGCATGAGCGCATTGGGCGTCGTTGTGGAAGAAAGCACAAAAAGTGGAACGCATGTGGCGAGGTATGACTAGTAGCCACTTGCGGTCTCTGGGGACGTAACTGCGGCGGTAAAGTAGGCCTTCCCGGATGGAAAAGTGAGAGGCCTGTCGGCGAAGTGCCCTGGACACGGGAGCAGTAGCTTGGTTGGAAAGATATGCCAGGATGGAAGCGATCCAGGGGTCTTTGCGCTGCTCGTTGAACATGTCCTCGAACGAGGGGGCGTTGAGGTTGCCATCCGACTCATCGAGCGAAGCAGTATCAACGGATAGAAGATAACGTGATAGGGCGTCGGCGTCGTGATGCTTGCAGGCCGGAGCGGTAGAAAATGTTAATGTCAAATTCTTTGAGGCTAAGAGCCCAGCAGCCGAGCCGGCCAGAAGGGTCTTTCAACGACGCCAACCAACAAAGGGCGTGATGGTCCGTAACCACATCGAAACGACGGCCGTAAAGGTACGGGCGGAATTTGTTGATGGCCGATATAATGGCCAAGCACTCTTTTTCGGTAACCGAATAATTAGATTCTGCTTTCGTAAGAGTGCGGCTGGCATATGCGACAACGTATTCATCGACTCCCGGTTTACGCTGCGCGAGAACAGCACCCAGGCCGATACCGCTGGCGTCGGTGTGGAGTTCGGTAGGGGCTGAGGGGTC
This sequence comes from Haemaphysalis longicornis, assembly GCA_013339765.2. Classification (NCBI taxonomy): domain Eukaryota; kingdom Metazoa; phylum Arthropoda; class Arachnida; order Ixodida; family Ixodidae; genus Haemaphysalis; species Haemaphysalis longicornis. The sequence continues at coordinate 133,704,813 of CM023454.1, forward strand.
GAAGTGTCGAAGTAGAGGTGGCGTTGTAAGCAGTTTGCGCAGCCGGGCAAATGCATTGTCGCAGGCTGGCGACCAAGCAGTGATGTCAGTGCCACTCCCGAGAAGGCGTATCAATAGGGAAATAATAGAGGCGAAGTCACGAACGAAAACGGCGGAAATAGAGAACAGAGCCCAATAAAACTGCTCAGCTCCTTCATAGTTCTCGGCTAGGGAAACTCTGCGACGGCTCGTAGTTTAGCAGAATCCGGTAGAATGCCTTCTCTGGAAACCACATGGCCAAGGATGGTAAGCTTGCGGGCAGCGAAGTGACATTTCTTTAGATTAAGTTGAAGCCCAGCTGAAGTAAGGCATTTTAAAACTTGTTCCAGACGTTGGAGGTGCGTGTCAAAGTCGGGAGAGAACACGACAACATCGTCTAAGTAGCATACACATATTTTCCACTTCAACTCACGCAAAATGCTGTCCATCATGCGCTCAAATGTGGCTGGAGCGTTGACTATCTTCTTTACATATATATATATATATATAGATATATATATATATATATATATATATATATATATATATATAATATATATATATATATATATATATATATATATATAGAGATATAGATATATATATATATATATATATATATATATATATATATATATATATATATATATATATATATATTGAGAGAGTCTACGGGAACGCTTGAGGTCCGCTTTATTTGCGAGCGCCGAGCACGGACACACAAGAACAGCAACCGTTTCAGCAGGGGAGATGATCAACCGACGAGAAGGAAGATGAAATGAGATGATCATGAACGCGCACAATGGCTAAACGACAACGAAGCATAAAAGGGATATTGCCCGCTCCTCGTTCCAAAACCTCTCCTTTGCCGATTTCACGCTCACACTATTACTCCCCCTTCGGCTGAAGCGGCCATCCTGGCCGTCACTGTGAGATAGAGTAATCGCGGCGAATGAACGGCTTCATCCGGGAAACATATACAATCTCAGTTCCCCAGCACCGACGGTCAGTGACACCAGAAATTGGCGTGACGCGGTAATTCACTGGTGAGGTTTGCTCCGGGATCCTGTAAGGACCGATGAATCGGGGAAAGAGCTTCTCGCACAATCCAGGAACACGGAGGGGAGTGGCAAGCAGAACTTGTTCACCAAGTTGAAAAGCGACCGAACGATGATTCTCGTCGTGGCGAGACTTGCGGTTTTCTTGACTGGCCACCGTGTTTAAACGGGCAAGACTGCGTCAGTGAGCCAGTATATAAACAAACTTGTCGGGGACGTTCGCTGTTGGCGCGATAGGTGCGAAGAGAAAAGACGCATAGAGTACTGAAGAAGGGGAACGGCCATAGAGGAAAAATGGCGAGAATCCAGTGGTTTGTTGCATGGCGGTATTGTAGGCGTAGGTAACAAAAGGTAAAATGGTGTCCCAATTGTTGTGGTCAGGGCCAATGTAGAAGGAAAGCATGTCCGAAAGAGTCCGATGGAAGCGCTCCTTCAGGCCGTTTGTTTGCGGGCGGTCGCTCGATGTAGTTCTTTGAGTGGGTCAGCGGCTCGAAGCACTTCAGAAAGTAGCGAAGAAAGGAACGTTCGTGCACGGTCACTGAGAAGGACTCGAGGCGGACCATGGCGCAGGAAAATGGCAGGCAAAAAGAAGTCTGCAACTTCGTAAGCGCGCAGTTTCGCGCAACTTCTGAAGCAGCAGTTTCGGCATCCAGGGTCAAGTGGTCCACTGCTGTGACAACCCACCGATGGCCGGCTGCAGTTACAGGAAGAGGTCCGTACAGATCAATCCCGACAATATCGAAGGGAGCTGAAGGGCATGGAAGGGGTTGGAGCATTCTCATTGAGGCAGAAGGGGGTCGTTTGTGGCGTTGGCATGGTTCACACGACGCAACATACTTGGCGACGCTGGTTGAGAGGCCGGGCCAAAAACAACGGCTTTTGATGCGGTCGTAGGTCTTCTGGAAGCCAAGGTGACCAGCCGTAGCGTCGTCATAAAAACTTCGCAAAATGTGTGACCGAAGACAATGGGGAACGACGGGGACCCACTTGTCGCCGGTAGGGTGGTAATTGTAGTAGTAAAGGCCACCACCATTCAAAAGTCTAAATTTTTTAGTTGGCAGTGTGAGCGACTGTTTGGTGGTCGAGCGGAACCGCCCAAAAGGTCAATCGGGTCGCAACAGTACGTATCGGAACACTGAAGAGAGACGAGATCAGATGGGAGTTCCGGGCTGACATGTTCCGCGACGGCAATAGGGATAGCTGCCACTTTCTGAGCAGACGCTAAGCAACTGCCCTCCATGGACGACAGTGGACAACGTGAAAGAGCGTCGGCATCAGTGTGTTTCATGCCGGTCTTGTAGGTCACGGTAAAGTTGTACTCCTGTAGGCGAATTATCCAGCGGCCAAGGCGTCCGGTTATGTTTTTGATGGACGACAACTAGCAGAGTGCTTGGTGGTCGGTTACAAGAGTGAAATGACGTCCGAACAAGTATGGCCAGAACTTTTGAATAGACCAAACAACAGCGAGGCACTCCTGCTCGGTAATGGTATAGTTTTTTTTCGGCTTGCGTCAACGTGCTGCTGGCATACGCAACGACTTTTTTCCATAGAAGAAGCAGGGCATTGCAAGAGCACAGCCCTGGTACCATGGCCACTGGCGTCTGTATGGAGTATTGTTGGGGCGTTTTCATCAAAACGGCTGAGTACAGGAGAAGAAGTGAGGCCCTGCTCGAGTGTTGTAAACTGTGTCTCACGATCTTCCGACCAGTGAAATGAAGAATTGGCAGTGAGGAGTTTGTGCAGCGGTGAAGCAATTGTAGAAACGTTGCGAATGAAACGACGGAAGTACGACGGCAATCCCAGGAAACGGCGCAGCTCTTTCGGACGGAGAGGTCGGGGAAAATTAATGATGGCCGTAAATTTGTCGGGATCAGGACGAATTCCATCTTTGCAAACCACATGACCCAACAATTTGATAGATTTACTTGCGATGTGACATTGTTTTGCGTGAGTTGCAGGCAGGCATTACTGAGGCAAGTTAAAAATTGATCAATGCGCTGGAGGTTCTCTTTAAACGTGGACGAAAAGATAGCAATGTCGTCGAGGTAGCACAGGCACGTTTTCCATTTCAATTCACGAAGAACATTGTCTATCATACGCTCTAAGGTGGCCGGAGAGTTGCAAAGCCCAAACGGCATGACATTAAATTCGTAGAGTCCATCGGGTGTTGCGAAAGCGGTTTTCTCTTTATCGGCCTTATTCATGGGGTTCTGCCAGTACCCGGATCGAAGACGAAGACTAGAAAAATATTCTGCGCCTTGCAAGGTGTCTAAAGCATCGCCGATCCGAGGCATCGGGTACACATCTTTGCGCGTGATTTTGTTGAGTGCCCGATAATCCACACAAAATCTCACGGAGCCGCCTTTCTCTTGAACAAGCACCACGGGTGATGACCAGGAACTCGCAGAAGGACGAACGATGTGTCTCTTCAAGTATGTCGTCGACGTTTTCTTGGATAATTTTGGCGCCCTTTAAACGAAACGCGGTACGAGCGCCGGCGAATGATTCAGGAACCATCCGTTTCTATCCGATGGGTGGCCGCTGAAGTCTGCTCTAGAACCGAGGTGTGAGAGTGGAATATTGTGTTGTGTTTGGCCAGCATGTTAACAGCTATCCGGTTTTCTCTGTGGTAAGGTCAGGAATGATAACTGCACAAGCAGGAGGAGACTGCAATTTGGAATCCGATGAATTATTCGTAGGTGATAAGGAGCTGAGAGGAAGAACAGCTGTAGCGTCATCGCGGAGAACGAAAGCAATAGTGGCCTGTTGAGGTACCAAAATGGTCTCAGTTCTACTATTGACTGCGGCGAGAAAGTCGGACCCATTTGAAAAACGGATAAGGCACGGGGGTATTAGTAGTCCTCGAACGAAAAAATTTCCGGTTGGTGCAACTGACAAATCACCGTCAACAATGTCGTCTGAAGCTACGGAGATTACGGTTTCTTCGCCAGGAGACAGGGTAAAGTGGAAAGTAAAGGTCAAGCGGAGCTCTGGATCGTCAGCGACACTAGCAAGGTCCGTTTCGGTGATGTAAATCATCGGCTTTCCACAGGAGATAACAGCAGATGAGGATCTCAAAAAGTCCCATCCCAAAATGATTTGATGACGGCATGGAGAGGGTATCGCAAACTGAATGTGATGACGAATGCCGTTGATGATCACACGCGCTCTACAATGTCCCGAGGGTGTAAAGCATAGCGGCGTTCGCACCAGGTAAAGCTGGGCCAGAGTAAGTAGTTCTCAGTTTGCGTAGTCTACAGCACAAACTTTCATTAATTATGGATATGCTGGCGCCAGAGCCTGCAAGTGCTTCAACCATAATTCCCTCAACTGTAACAGTCAACGTTTTCCATGGCCGGTAACGGGGACTTGCACTGTTCCTTGGCAACGAAGTTTCACCCCCAGAAACTGCCACATCTAGTTTTCCGCACGGTTCTCACCAACGTGAAAGGCCGGGCCCAAAGGCGATGTAGAGCGACGGTAGGGCAAAGGAGAGTGACGTCTAGCCAAGCGCGAGTCAGGAGGGAATTTGGTAGCATCTCGAGGAGGAAAACGTTGGGCCGGAGGTGGCGAGCAGACGCGTTGACGAGGGACGTAGCCGAAGCAGGTGTCGCGTTCGTATGGTGCGTAAACTTGGCGCTCGTCCAACTGACGTCGCCGGTTAAAACAAGCAATGTGTCCTCGTATACCGCAATAGTAGCACACTGGTCGTTCACTCGTTGGCCGGGTTGCTCGCTACGCAGAAAAAGAAGGTGGTGAAGGCACAGGTGCCGAATAGCCCTCAAGTGGCCGTGATCAGTCGGAGGAGTGATTGGCTCCATAGGCAGGGTTGATCTAGTAACAGCTTGAGAGTAGGACTTAGCATGCAGTGGAGAAGGACGAGCTGGCTGCTCAACGGTGGTGTTGCAGGCCAGCTCCTGCTTGATCAAGTCACGCAGGACATGCGTGTTGGCGTGGGCGTTCTGGAGGCAGGTTCCGTCACGCTGCTGTAGCTCCTCACGAATGATAGTTGGGATCAAAGTACTGAGCTGTGAATCCGAAAAGGAGCCGGTAGGCAAACTATCTTGTTGAACGCGATTGGACTGCAGGTGGTCCAGGCGCTGACAGATCGTGGGTAAGTCAGCAAACGTGGTAGGGTTCTGTACCGCCAGAGCATTAAAGGAGAAAGAATAGATTTCCTTCATGACGTGATGTACTTTGTCGGTTTCCGACATGTCCTTGTCAGGTCGTCGGTAAAGCACAATGACATCTTCGATGTACGAAGAGTATGTCTCGTACGGGTGCTGCACCCTGGCCGCGAGTTTCTTTTCGGCTGCAGCGGAACCAGTCGACGTACCGAAAATTTTACGGAGCTCTTATACAAAGGTGGTCCAATCAGGGATATCTGCCTCGTTGTTCAGAAACCAGGTCTTCGCCACTTCATCCGGGGAAACCAAGACATTCCTCCGCTTGAATGTATCGTCCCATCGGTTGAAAGCGCTTACCCCTTTAAATTCATCCAGCCAATCTTCAACATCTTCACCCCTGATGCCCCAAAACGACGGAGGATCGCACTGGCAGCTGGTGATTATAATGGGAGGCTGGACTGGGGCCGCACCGTTGCTGCCCGAGTGGCCGCTCTCGTGCTACATGGAGTTGTTGGGCAGTAGCAACCGTAGACCTGATCGGAGCTCCAGTGGTGCGACCACGAGAGATAGACGGCGGGATCTCACGCACCGTCCACCACTTGAGAGAGTCGACGCGAACGCTTGAGGTCCGCTTTATTTGCGAGTGCCAAGCACGGACACAAAAGGACAGCAACCGTTCCAGCAGCGGAGATGCTGATCAACTGACGAGAAGGAAGATGAAATGAGATGATCAGGAACGCACACATTGTCTAAACGACAACGAACCATACAAGTGATATTGGCCGCTTACTGTTCCAAAACCCCTCCTTTGTCGGTTTCATATTCACAATATATATATACATATTATAAATTAAATTATATATATATATATATATATATATATATATATATATATATATATATATATATATATATATATATATATATACATACCGGGTGTCCCAGCTATCATGCACCAAGATTTAAAAAAAGACCAATGGCGTACCCGAAGAAAACTTTGTGCCTAATGTTTGCAGTAGTGTGGAGAAGCGGACAGCATTTTTTTCGTTAATGAGACTTAACTAATAATTGTAATTATTATCTAATTCAAGAAGTACTGTCCTAATTTGGGGGACAAGTGGTGTCGAAACGAAGTTCCCCGTGTTTTCCGTGAGCTAAAGGGTACTGCAGGCCTAAGCGGCCGCTATGGTTTACAAAGAGTCCATCGTTTCTTGAGGCCCTAAGGATTAATCAGCCTTCAAGAAGGTTCGAAGCCCTAGTCAAGTCTTGTTTCAAATCTCGGACTTGACTTTCGAACGAGCGTCCCTCTGGTCGGCGAGTGGGTGATCGAGTCTGCTGGAGGTCACCGTGGTGGAAGTGGTGGTGGTCAGGAGGCACTCTCCCGTCTGCGTACTTTCCCCGAAAGGGCGATGTCATAGCAGTCCGGATCCCTGCGAGTAGGTGGCCAGTTGGCACCTGCGAATCTGACAAGACAGGGTAGAGCCGTGCTCCCCGAGTCAAGGTCATATCGGACTCTGTTGCCTTGTTCAGCGAATATTGAAGTCTGGTTTCACTCCAGTCCACTTTGCCGGATACCTTATCCCGGATACACCGCGTCCGGGCTAGGTTTGTAGAAAACTTTGCCCTAAGTTCGCTGAGGCAGGGGGTTTCTGGAGCCAGTCCGTTTCTTCGTCATACCACTTGGTGCGGCGCCCTCGGATGTGCTGAGGCAGGGGGGTCCTTAACTTCTGGGTTCGCCCGAAACCGCTGAAACTCAGGTCCTTCCGTTGTACTCTTCTGTGCGGCGCCCTCAGCTTCGCTGAGGCAGGTTGGTCTTCGACTCCTGGGTTCACCCGAAACTTTCGTCGTACCTCGTCACTGCGGCACCCTCAGCTGTGCTGAGGCAGGGGGTCTCTGACTCCAGTCCGTTCCTTCGTCGTACCACTTGGTGCAGCGCTCTCAGCTGTACTGAGGCCGGATGCTCCTCGACACCTGTGTTCGCTCAAAACCGCTGAAACTAAGGTCAATCCGTCGTACTCTTTTGTGTGGCGCCCTCAGCTTTGCAGAGGCACGGGGGTCTCCGACTCGTTTGTTCGCCCGAACTCCGTTTTCTTTTCTTTCTTTTTTCTTTTTCTTTTTTTTGTGCCCTGGCGGACGACCGTCGGTTTTTGGTTGCTGAGATGTGTGTTGAATTTTACTACGGGATACAAGCTTACGTTTGCTCGGTCTGTGACTGACGGCTTACTTCACGCGAGATATTTGAGGCTCATTTTACGACTGTTTATGATTTGGTGTTGACGTGGAGGTGTGATTGGTGTGGCGTTCATACCGGTACACGTTGGAAGGCGTTCTCATCACACTATACAAAATGTAAAAGGAAATCTAGTAGTCCTATGGTTGATATTATTTCATTGAGTGTGGGTATGTCATGGCGCAGTCTACTCTTGGCAGAGTACTTTGTGATTCCTCGACAGCCAGTGCTGACGTGGCACTGAATTGTGCTCCTATAGACGGTAGCAACGCGCAGCTGGAAAGCGGAGTTGGTGAAGTCGGAGGGTGTGTTTTAACTAAGGTCTGTGAGTCCCTCAGCACAGTCATCGAAGATGATGTGAGCGAGAGGCCCGGTCGGGCGGGATCGAGGCCGCAAAGCGTCGTTATACGATCAAAGGTAGCCTCAAGGTATGCCCCTGTATCGCAAGGTAGATGGTCAACGGGTGACCTGGAGGTGCTGGCGTGGCTCGATCTCTCTTTGCCGGGCTCGGGGGCCCGTGTCGATGCACTACAAGCTCATTTTCCAAACCGTACACGTGAGTTCATCGAAAAAATTCGTCGTACTTCTCGCTACCAAACCATTCTGTTCGAACTCAAAGTTCCTATCGGTCCGTCCTCTTCCGGGACAGAAACACAGAGTGGTTCTGATGTAATTTCGGTGTCTGACACTGTGCTACATCAGAGTTTTTTCCATGGTAGATGTATACCTTTTGACTTGTATATTTTAGCTATGCTAGAGGCCAAGATAAGGTCACGTTCCAAACATTACCGAAACCCTTCATAATACTTTCTCTTCTCGCTCTGTTTCGGCCATCGCTCAGGTGCGTCGAACCACAAGGTACCAGGATGTTGTAGAACATTGTCGTGAACATGTCAATAACCCTCCGGTCCTTTCCCCTTTTCAGAATCGTAGAGTTCCACACCTTCACCTCGATACTGACGATGTTCGTAGTCTCTTTCAAGAGGTGGATCTTTGCTCTGCTTTTACTTCTCCGTTTACAGAATGTCCTTTATCTTACACGGACATTACCAAAATCTATACCCTGTACAAAATCCAGCGATGCTCTTCAAAGAGCAAGCCGAAGCCTCCGGCTACTGCAATAGTCGCTAATAAGTCACAGGGTAGGCGTGTACTCTTTCGAGAGCAGCAAAGGTTGTATGCAATAGGTAGTAAGGTGTTGGGGGATCACTTGTTTTGGGGGAGGATCCGGCCGCTTGTTTGTTAACCTCTCTTCACGAAGTATATGATGGTCTTTTTAGCGGGCATTTCTTCACCCATTGATACTCCTCTGGTATCTTCTATCCAATTGTCCATTGATAAGGAGTTTTTCTCGAGTTCAGAGGTTGATGCTACCCTGCGCTCATTTGACGAAAAGGCTTCGCCTGGACACTATGGTATAACTGTTAAGCAGTTGAAGACGATCCCTCCTTCGACGTTGGCTTTGATTGCCAACAACTGGTTAGCGTATGGTTGCATTCCTCTTGAACTTAAACAATGTTCAGCAGTCTTCATCCCCAAATGTCCTAAACGCGACTTCCGCCCCATTACCTTTTCCCCAGTGCTGTTACGTTTATTTTCTAAGTTAGTGTTGAGTAGCTTGGCTGAGGGCAACACTTTCCACAAGTACAAATCCGGTTTCTCTGATGATCGAAGTACTTCCTCAAATATTCTGATCCTGCAGGCTTTGATGCACCTAACCAAGAAATCCCAGCGTCCTTTATTTGCTGTTAGCCTGGATCTACGAAAGGCTTTTGATTCAGTTTCGCACGAAGCTATTTTGCGGCTCTCGAAGCCCGTAAGGTCCCGTTGCGCATGCAGTCCTTGGTGCGGGAAATGTGTACTAATGCTTCAACTGTATTCTGGTTGGGGGTGTTTCCGATGGAGTTAGGGTAAGAATGAGTAGGGGAATAAAACATGGGGATCCACTTTCTCCTATTTCTTTTCAATTGTGTCTTGGATCCACTGATGGAAATACTTAACTGTACAGCGTTAGGTGCTAAACTGGGCGGTGCTTGTATGTCTGCTTTGGCGTTTGCAGATGGTATCCTACTTCTTTCTGATTCATTCGAAGGTCTCCAAGGTTTGATACGGCAGACAGAGGATTACTTCCCTAAGGTTGATCTTTCAATAAGTCCATCCGAATTACAGTAATTTGGTTGGCGTGTGAATCATGACACACACGGTTTCAACTGTGAGCTCCCTGTTTTACAGTTAAGCACCTCTAGTCTTCCATCAATCACTCCAAACCACCCCATTAAGTATCTTGGTCTTGACTTCTTTGTTAATAAATATCCTGATGTCAATCCAAGGAAGGCAGTTCACCTCCTTGACGTAATCGCTTCGGCTTCTCTGAGGCCGTTTCAGAAACTTCAATGTATCCGTCAAATCATCATCTCGGCATATCTCTATGCCACGTTTAATACTCTAAACATGGAGAATGAGGCTTCCCGACACGACAAGCTCATAGGTATTCATGTGCAAGAGCTCATGCACTTACCAAAGAGCTTCCCAAATAGTCATTTGTGGTTACCGTCGAGGAGCGGTGGTTTAGGTTTGTTGCAACTCGCGAGAGCTGCCAAGGCAGTTCAGGTCAAACCTCTGTGTCGGCAACTGCGCCTCAATGATCCTGGTGTGAATTTTTTGTTCGATGAAGTTCGGGTTAAGCACTATAAGAGGATCGCCTCGATTTTCAGGTCTCTGGGGGTATCCGAATGTAAGGAGGTTGACGCTGCCTTTAAAAGAGGTGCGGCGAAGTGGTTCCAAGGCATAAAAAATTTCTACACCAACAAAGATCATTTTGCACAAGCTCAAAAACCACATGCCAACTCTTGGCTTTATCCCGATAGTAAATTACTGAGTGATGGTGACAGAATCAAAGTGCTCCGTCTTCGTACAAACCTTGCTCCAACACGCACCTTGTCAAACCGTCATGCTAGTGATCCAGGAGCTCGTGCTTGCCGTCGATGTGCTGAGCGCCCAGAGGAGGCATTCCATTCTCCAAGAGTGTGAATCTGTTAGTCTGGTTCGTCAGGAACGCCATAAATTTGTTGCTCGGCAGGTAGCGCGCATTGGCCGTGAAAAAAATTCTGGGGGGTTGTCGTAGAGGAGAACGTGGACACTAGCCCTTCCGGGGTTCGACTAAAGCCCGACATAGTTCTGGAGGTTGTCGAAAAGGTCGTCATCGTTATGTCGCCATAACATGGGACAGCAACGAGGGCATTTTGAAACAGAAATGTCATGAGAAGGTTGAGAAATATTCGTTGCTGAAAACTTTCTTTCCTGGTCGTGCGTTTCAGTGTATGGGATGGCCTTCGGAGCGCTGTCCATGTTATGTCGAGAGAGCATGGAGGCTGGCAAGGCACTGGGTCTGCTCCCGAGGGACATGGGGTGATTGTCGGCATGTGTCGTGCGTGGGAAGTTAATTACCATGCAACGCTTTACTCGAAGAGTCTTGGGGCGGGGGGGCACCTGATTTGATGTTTACCTTATGATGTTCTTTGTTCATTTTCCTTTTTTTTCCCAAGTTCGTGGGTTGTTATTCAGTTGTTATGGATATACGCCACACTTGTTTGTACGAGGCCGGCCACTGGGCTTCCGTCTTGTCTAAGTAGTTCGTTCAAATCTTCTTTCGTTCCATCGAGCTTAGCTAGTTTATGGCACGCTGGCATGGGAACAACACGTCGTACAGCCAAACACTAGCATAGCTAGTAACACGTGTGAGCTTGTTAGACCCCAGTGGCCCACACACTCTGGCTTGCCGGGGGCAATAATGTATTTTGCAGTACTGTGGATAAGCGGGCAGCATTTATTTCGCTAATGACACAACTAATTATTTGTAATAATTATCTAACTTGAAAAGTACTGTCCTAATCACTAATGTGTCAATGAGGCACTTGTAGGTACCCACGAGGGGCACCTAACTCCAGTATTTTCAGCGACGAACCAATTGCGTACTCATTTATTCTCACCAATAAAGTAAACCCTCAAATATGAAAAATACCACTTCACGGCGCCTCGGCGTGCATTAGGACGCATCGTAAAGCGATGCCCTCAAACAGGCTGCCTCTGAGTTAGCCATAACGAAATAAACAAAAGAAAGAAACTACCGAGTTTGTGCGTTATCTGCACACGCACCCTGGGAATCTTGCTGTTGCGTTTCTTGACATGCACGCCATTATCAAGGTGATGCGCTGTCTCTTCGGGTGGGTGACAGGAAAGGAGTTGCTTTCAATCAGCTCATTTGGGGACGCTGCTTTACAATGCGTGCGGAAGCGCCGTCACGTGGTATTTTTTTCCCTTTCGCGGGTTGTCTTTATCAATCAGAATAAATGAGTGCGCAATTCGTTCGTCGCTGAAAATACTCCACTTAGATGCCTCTCGTGGGTACCTACAAGTGCCTCATTGACACTTCACTGATTAGGACAGTACTTGACGATTTAGCTAACTAATTACAATTAATTAGTTGTCATTAACAAATAAATACTGCCCGCTTCTCGACAGTACTGCAAACATTACGCACTATATATATATATATATATATATATATATATATATATATATATATATAAAGTGACGTCCTGCAGATGAATGGTACAGGGCAGTTGGCCGGAATGGAAGAGTAGCCACCAAGAGAAGGTGCGTTGCAAAAGTGGTGGACGAGGAAGAAGTTGTTAATAAAGAGGTTGTTTCGACGGACGCCATGTCTCCTGCGTTACACTAGTCGACAGGATTTAGCGTGAAACCCCGCATCATGACAACATTCAAGAAAGCCATCACCATCCCCAGGTACTCGGGAGCAAGCGACGATGTTCCCTTTCACAAGTGGCTCCGATTCTTCGAGGTGGAGACTGCGGCCGCTGCGTGTACCGAGCGAGACAAGTTGGGCAATTTAACCTATTACCTTGAAGGTGAGGCCTTCCGCTGGTACCTTATCGAGGTGTTTGACAATGGCACAGCTTGGGAGGACCTCGTTGCATGCATGACCGAACGGTTCGCAAGTGCCATCGCGGATCCATTCCGTCAGTTCATTCATTGCCGCCTCAAATCGGGCCAGAGCCTCAAGAAGTATTACGAGGAAAAAATGTGTCTGGGACGCCTTTCTAAACTAAAGGACGCGCACCTTATATCAGGGCTCATCGACGGCCTCCCTGGGCTTACTCCATCCACACCAGCAGCGTGGCTTTCAGCTGCGCTTAGAGTAGAGGCTGCTATGAACCGAGCTAACTCGCACCGCGTTCCACCAGGCCGACACGCACAGATCAATGAACCGAGCGGCAATTCCCATCAGCGTCCGCCTAATACGCTGGGCCGAGCACCCATGTCTGAATGCAGGCATTGCGCCATGGCCTGCTTGCCACAACAGATGCACTCGCACAATGAAGCCCACGACGCGCAAGCATTTCCGCCCTCGCTACCAACCAGGGAAACGAGGAGGGTGACCCAACGCTATGTTAATTCACTTTGATGCACTCATTAACAGGCACCCAGTCAGCACTACTCTTGATACCGGAGCCACAATTACCTGTATCAGCAAAGCAGTGCTGACAACCCTTCGCCTGCAAATAATGAGAGATTCATGCATCACTGTAGATCAAGTAACATCATCTAGCAAAACTTTGGGTCGCGTCAATTTAAAACTACACATAGGAAAAATCACCAAGGAAATAGAAGCGCACGTTCTGCAAGGAATGAAGAGCAATCTACTTCTTGGCTTGGACAGCGACTGCCCTCCTCAACTTGTTTCTTAACCTCGACACACTGACCCTACGCCAAGAAAATGATGTCCTCCACTCTCAACGCCCACAAGTCCGTTACGCGGCTAACAAAGACGCTTGTGTACAGGAACCTCAAGCTTCTGATTTGGGCCACCTAAATAGAACTCAGAGGTCCGCACTTAAGCAACTTCTCCACAAGTAAGAGAACGGTTTTTCCAAATCACAGACTGACATTGGGTGTATCAGTCGCGAGATGCATCGCATTCCCGTCACAAACAACGTCCCCATCCGCAGGGCTCCTTATCAATGCTCAGAAGCCGATAGCGTCGAAATGGACAGAGAAGCAGCGACCTTCTCACGCAAGGCGTAATACGGCTGTCTACGTCTCCGTACGCTGCCCCGGCACTTCTGGCAGAGAAAAAGGGAGAAGGGCGCACACGTTTCTGCATAGATTTCTACCAGCTGAATGCAGTGACAGTGCCCGACTACCAACCCATCCCTCGCATTGACGAAGTTCTAGACTCTCTCGGGAAATCGACGTACTTTTCAACATTAGACATCACGTCGGGTTTCTGGCGCGTCAAGATGCACCCGGAAGACATTCCGAAAACAGCCTTTTTGACACGTACTAGTCACTACGAATGGCTTGTTATGCCTTTCGGTCTCCGTAACGCCCCAGCCACTTTTGAACGGGCTGTCAAGTCAATCCTCGCAAAAACACCGCTTAGCGCACGTCACGAACTACTTCGATGATATTGTGGTGTATTCTGTCACGTCTCTCGACGCCGTTCTCGACGCCGTTCTAAACGCTTTTAAAAGCGAGTGCGTCAGGCTCAAAATGAAGAAATGTCAGTTCGCCCAAACGTTCATTGAGTACCTGGGACACAAGGTTTTAAATGCCGCAGTCGCTCCGAAACGAAGCAACGTGGAGGCGATTTGGCGGTTTCCCACACCATCGCGCCCGAAAGAGCTGCAGCGTTTTCTCGGTACCGTGAATGTTTACCGTCGGTACATCGCTCACTTCAGTGAAATTGCCCATCCACTGACGTGCCTCCTCAGGAAAGACGCTACGTGGAAGTGGGACTCTGACTGCAAACTGGCTTTCACTAAGCTGAAGAAATGTGTCACCGAAGAGCCGGTTCTTGTCATCAACGATGCCTCCAAACCTTGTGTTCTGTACTGTGATGCGTCAAGCAAAGGTATCGGCGCCGTTTTGAAGCAGGCTGATGTAGAAGGCCGGGAGCACCCAGTTGCATACCACTCACGCAAGCTGCTGCTTAAGCATGAAGTCAATTACGCAATCAAAGAGCTTGAATGCTTGGTTATTATGGACGCTATCGACAAATGGCATTGCTATCTACATGGAAAACCTTTTACGGTGGTCACCGATCACGTTGCTCTACAGTGGCTCAAAAACATTAAGAATCCGCGAGGCGATCTGTTTCGATGGTCCTTGAAACTCTCCATGTACGATGTAAACATCAAGCACCAAAAGGGTGCTGGAAACATCGGAGCTGAAGCACTATCGCCAAACCCGATTATTAAGCTTCTATCAGCTGACCAACTGCAAGGGCATCCCAACGAGAAACCACCTTGCAAGCACGTCATTGAGAACGGAATGGCCATAGTGACGCGCCGAGGGATTCGAAAAGCCTACGTTCCTGCTGCTCTGCGATCTTCTCATCTTCAGAAGGCTCATGACGCTTTTGGTCACGTTGGAGTCAAGAAGACATTGCGACTTCCGTCTCCACAATATTATTGGCCTGACATCATCACCGATGTCTCAAAATATATTCTCCACTGTGACACTTGCCAGCGCTGCAAGAAGACGAAGACCAAGCGTTTCGGATCTTTGGAGTCACTACCACCAGCTGAACAACCATTTGATCTTCTGGCCATGGACACCATCGGAGGTTTTGCGAACTACGCTTCTCCAAAAACGTTCATTCACTTTGCCGTTGATCACGCCACTCGTTAGGTGTGGGCTTTTGCGCACCGAATTGAAACCTGCGATACGTACAGTTCCTGCCTGAAGAGCATCTTCGTTGCTGAAAAGCCCCGGAAGTTTCCTCTCCGACCACGGTACAGGATTCACCGCAGGCAAATTCAAGAATTTCCTCAAACACAACAACATTCATCAGCTTTTCACACGTTCTCAACGCCCGCAGTGCAATGGCCTAAACGAGCGCACTAATCAGTCCATAGTAACTCGCCTCCGCTGCAAAATCAACGACGAACCGCGAAAACCATGGGCACGCTTTCTTCCAAAGGTTGTCGATGAGTACAACAAGACACCTCATGAAGTCACCGGCTACCCACCATGTTTTCTCATTTATGGCACCATCATACCCATGCCTCCTCTCCAACACCGCCGAAACTCTGCAAGAAGCTCGCGCAAACGCAGTCCGCAATTCCCTTGCGTATCACAAGAAGAATAATCTCATCTACGACAAGAAGTTTCTTCCGTCAGAGCTCCAGGTGGGAGACTGTGTGTTAAATGAGACACCCTGGCATCCCAACCGCCGCAAACTCTGTGCGATAATGGAATGGCCGTATACTGTCCTACGCAAGATCTCTGCGGCAAACTATGAGATCGACCGCCGCGTGGCTCCCCTCGGTCGTCAGACTGACATTGTCCATGTGGGGAGGCTAAAACGATATTATCCGCCCCTACACCAAACACGCTCTCGGGGGGAGGCGGAAGCGTGTGACGTCCCGCAGATGGATGGTACAGGGCAGTTGGCCGGAATGGGAGATTGGCCACCAGGAGAAGGTGCGGTGCGATAGGGCTGGACGAGGAAGAAGTTGTTAATAAAGAGGTTGGTTCAAAGGACGCCATGTCTCCCTGCGTTACATATATGTATATATATATATATATAGATAAATATTAAGAGAAAACACTTTGAACAAGGTAAAAGCACGATTGTGGCCTCCATTTCAGCAAAGAGACTTGCTTTCTTTCAGGGCTGTGGAGTTCCTCAGTCTTTTTGCTGAAACGTAGGCCACAATCGTGCAATTACCTTGATCGAAGTTTTTTTTTTCTTGTGTTCTCTACCATCTTCAAAGTTCTACTGCTCCCGATATATATTGCCGCGAACCATACATTGGGTTTGTTTATTTGTGTTTTGCTTTTACCGCCGGCTGCGCGGTCTGTGTTATCTCTGCGCCAAGGGGAAGCGCGTGTTCCATTCTTTCTTTCTGTGCCGCATGTGTTATCTGTTGTGATAAGGAGAGCATTCCGATCTAACGTGAACAGCCCCAGAATAATCTTCTTGGATCTACTATGTTCTCGATGCGAATCGACGTTTCGAGAACCACGCGTGCCTAAAGATAAAAAGCCTGCAGTGCGGACGCCGGGGCGTTCGATTCGACGACACTCCGCCTGTGCAAGTTACTTGTTGACCGCTGCTTCGCCGCCTCTGTATTCTTTTGAGTTGTTAGGGGGAGCACAGTTCGCTCCAATAAACGTGTTTCTCATTCAAGACAACTGCATCGTCCTTGTCTTCGTGAATCTGGCAGGTGTGCGGGTAAGCACCCTTCATGCCCACTACAACTCGGGAAGCCCCAAGCCAGTCCAACAAGAGCCAGCCCCCGCCTGCAAGATCTACCACCGGATTCGTTTTGATGCCACCGGAGTTCGGTTTTGAAAGAAAGGAACGCTGCAGACCTACACCATGGTGCAAGAAACAAGTCGCCAACGTCCTGCAGCAGCCCCGGGAACCGCCAATCGTTTCCGGGGAGCCCCCCCTGAAGACCCCAGAATGTTGGAGAAGCTGGAGCGCGTCCGCATCTTCAACATGTAGGGACGACGAAGAAACTTTCCGGCATGTCTTCTTTTACTTAGAAGATGCTGCTCGAACTTTGGTTCGAGAACCAGGAGAGTCTTTGACCGACTGGAGTCACTTCAAAAGGGAGGTTCCTGAAGACTTTCACTACCGTTGTGAGAAAGAGCGAAGCTGCGCTTTTGCCTTGAAACTCGGACACAACACCCCAACGAAGGGGGTCGTGATCTTCGTTGAGGAGATGAAGCAACTATTTCGCCGCGCGGACCCCGAAATGACGGAAGAAAAAGAAGTTACGGCTTCTTGATGCGCGTGTGAAGGAGGAGCTGTTTGCTCGACTTGTACGCAACCCGCCCAAAACCATCGCTGAATTCGTGACCGAAGCCAGCACGATTGAGAAGGCTCTTGAAATGCGTCTAAGCAGTATGACCGGAACTTTGTTGGCGCGGCCAGTGCGAACTACGTCGACAACATGCGGATTCCGGCTGATAGCCTACGCGAGACCATCCGCGCAGTAGTGAGAGAGGAGCTGCGGAAATTTTCCCGACGACGCCGCAACCCAAGTCGCTTGCCTAACTGACGTGATCCGGGAAGAAGTTCAAAACGCTTGGGGAACTTCTGTGCATCCGAAGTACACTGGAGCCCCAAGCTATGACGTACTTCGCGGCTGTTCACCGACCCGCCCTGCTCCAACACGTCGTCAAGAGGCCCGTCGTCAAGAGGCCCCGCCCCTACCGCCGCCCACTCTCGCCCGCCCGACCCCCGGTAGCAGCAAACCCAGACGCCGAGGAAGACTGACGTATGGCGAACACCGGAAATCGTCCTCTGTGCTACCACTGCGGAGAGGCCGACACACTATACGTCGCTGCCCATACAAGAGACTCGGACTACGTGGTTTCTCCTGTCAACGCACCACGCCCCCCGACCCGGCCAGCACCCATCTGAGATTGAAGAATACCTTCGAACACCAGCCGTGGACCAGCCCGTTTCACACCGTTCGCCGTCGCCCTACCCGTACAAGTCGCCGGACCGCCGTTAGCAGTGCTTGACTTCGCACGTGGAGGTCTCCCAGCCCACGCGGGGGAAACTAAAGGCGGCAACTTCTGGAGGTGAAGTTGCCTCCTGGCGAAAAAACTGGAAACCCTCCACGACGCAAGCACGCGCGAAGACAGTGATTCACGAATGCCCTCATCCCGACGACCCGACTAACCTGACCGAGACTCCCGAACACGACGACAGCTACACGGGCGCGACGCGTACCGACCTGACCGAGACGTCCGTTCAGAAGACGACGAAACGACGATGCACAGTGCCCGACCGTGAAACACGTACAAGCAGAGATACGACACCCACCCCGACGAACCCGGAACTCGAGGAAGACTGCATCTGACGTCAAGGTGTCCATCGACGGCTTTGACCGTAATCGCCCTCGTAGACACGGGAGCTGGCTATTCGGTAATGAGCGGACCATTTACGTCTAAACTGAAGAAAGTTATGACCAGATGGGACGGTCCGCACATACGCACAGCAGGAGGCCACCTGTGACGCCAAGTGGAACGTGCACATCCCGCGTCACCATAGAACGCACGACGTACCCTGCCGCGTTCGTCGTTCTTCATAACTGACTGCTCCCGCGACGTGATTCTCGGAATGGACTTTTGACGGACAACGGCGCGAATAATTGATCTGCAACCAAGTCGATAACATTTTCCTCCGATCACTCCACGACGCCGCAGCCGAACCCCGATCACCGTGCTGCTGTCAGGATCGCCGACGATCACATCACCCTGCCACCCCGCGCAAGCTTGATGATAGCCGTCTACTGTGAGGATGCTGCTTCAGACATCGACGCTATCGTAGAGAGTGATCGAAGGTTGCTTCTCGACCGTGGTGTCTCCGTCGCAAGAGGCATTTGCGCAGTTTAAGCAACGTCAATCTCACGTTTTGGTGACTAATTTCACTGAAGAGTACCAGCACTTAAACAAGGGAGCTGCAATTGCGTTCCTCGAAAAATGCAAGAAGCAAGTGATGTGATCGCGGTCACCGACTTTGAACGCACACCCGTATAAAACCTTCAAGCTCCCCCGCAGCCATTCGAACGTGAATCCGGCGCTACCGCAAGAACAACGGAAAAAAATTATTGGCTTTGCTGCGTCGCTATAGCGAATGTTTTCGTACGAGCGCAAAACTACGTCAGACCCCTCTAGCGAAGCACCGAATAATAACCGAAGATGGAAGCCCGACCTACCCGACACTCACCGTACCCGCGTCTCTTCACACGAACGGGAAGCCATCCGGACTCAAGTCGATGACATGCTCAGCGACGACATATAACAGCCATCGAAAAGCCCCTGGGCTGCGCCCCGTCGTCGTACTCGTAAAGAAAAAAGACGGCACATTAAGGTTTTGCGTTGACTACCGGCGACTGTGAACAAAAATCACGAAAAATGACGTGTACCCCCTCCCCCGAATTGACGACGCCCTCGACCACCTCTGCCACGCGAAGTACTTATCATCGATGGACCTGAAGACCGGCTACTGGCAAATTGAAGTGGACGAGAGAGAGACCGAGCGAAGACTGCATTTATAACCCCAGACGGCCTATACGAGTTCAATGTCATGCCGTTTGGGCTGTGCTCGGCACCAGCGGACGTTTCAAAGAGTCATGGACACTGTGCTAGCTGGCCTTAAGTGGACATACCTGCCTCGTATACCTCGACTGACAGTAGTGGTATTCGCCCGGAATTTAGACGAACACCTTGCAAGGTTGGAGTCTGTAATCGAGGCCATTCGTACGTCGGGGTTGACGCTGAAGCCTGAAAGTGCCGTTTCGCATACGGGGAACTCAAGTTCTTGGGCCACGTCGTCAACGCCGCGGGAGTCCTACCTGACCCGCAAAAACTTCAGCCTTTGCGAACTTCCCAAGGCCGAAAGACAAGAAGGGCGTGCGAAGATTTCTCGGGCTGTGCGCATACTACCGGCGCTTCGTCGCAAACTTCGAACGCATTGCAGAGCCACTCACGCGCTTGACGAAAGATAGCACCCCTTTCAGCTTGGAAAACGACCAAGAAAAAGCATTCGGCGAGCTGCGAATACGCCTGCAAAGCCCACCCGTGCTCGCTCATTTCGACGAAAATGCCGAAACGGAAATGCACACGGACGCGAGTGATACAGGCTTGGGTGCCGTCCTTGTCCAAAAGCAAAGCGGCTGCGAAAGGGTAATCGCCTATGCCAGCCGTGGTCTGTCGAAGGAGGAGAAAAACTATTCTGCCTCTGAGAAAGAGTGCCTGGCTATTATATGGGCGATTTCAAAATTTCGCCCATACGTGTATGGAAGGCCATTCAAGGTCTTTGTAACAGACCACCATGCGCTGTGTTGGCTCGCCAATTTGAAGGACCCCTCTGGCCGTTCTGGCTGGTGGAGCTGCTGCGGCCTGAGAGTTCGGACGTTACAGTCGTTTATAAATCCGACAGGAAACACTCCGACGCGGACTGCCTGTCCCCGGCGCCCCCGTCGAACCACCACCACAAGACTCTGATGAAGACAAGCGCGTTCTTCGGGATCGTGACGGAGAGGCGACCTAGCCGCCCAGCAGCGTGCCGACCCCGATTACGCGGTCATTAATCGAGTACCTCGAGGATGCAACGTTGCCGTTCCTAGGACCTTCAAAACGCAGCTTACCAGCATTCAGCCTGAGAAACTCTCGTCTTGTGAAGAAGAATTTTCAGCCCGGAACAGAGAGCGAATTACCTTCTCGTCATCCCCGCGGACCTTCGTGACGAAATTTTGGAAGCGTGCCACGACGACCCGTCTTCCGGACATCTGGGACAGCCCGCACTATTGGAAAAATCAAGGCGAAGGTACTACTGGCCCAGGCCTTACCTCTGACGTCACCCACTACGTCCGGAGCTGCCGTGACTGCCAGCGACGAAAAACGCCGCCGACAAGGCCCCGCCGGACTTCTGCCAACCGATCGCCGTCCCATCGAGGACCATTTCAACATATTGGAATGACCTTTTAGGCCCGTTCCCTACGTCACGATCACAGAACAAGTGGATTGTCGTAGCGACAGACTACATGACCGCGCTACGCAGAGACCGCCGCTCTTCCGATGGGGACTGCACAAGAAGTGGCGAAGTTCTTTATAAGCCAAGTTGTGCTGCGACATGGAGCCCCGGAAGTCCTAATCACAGACCGCGGAACGGCATTTACTGCGAGCTGATGCAACGAGTATTACGCCTACAGCAACACGGATCACCGAAGAACGACGGCGTACCCCCTCCCAAACGAACGGACTACAGAACGTCTGAACAAGACAATCGCAGAATATGCTGTCAATGTACGTTGACGTTGAACATAAGACTTGGGACGAAGTGCTCCCGTATGTCACGTTTGCGTACAACACGGCTATCCAGGAGACGACGCAGCTGACGCCGTTCGAGCTTGTCTACGGTAGAAGGCCGACTACGATGCTCGCGACGCCATGCTTCCGCACGTAGAAGACGACGACCTCAACGCCGACGTCCACGGATATCTTCAACGTGCGGAGGAGGCCCGCCAGCTCGCTCGAGTTCGTATAACGACCAGCAGCTGGTGGATGCGGGCCCGCTACAACCTCCGACGCCGAGACGCCGAGTACCAACAGGGGATCGTTGTGTGGGTTTGGACTCCCATCCGACGACGCGGACTCAGTGAGAAGCTCCTGCGGACGGTATTTCGGACCCTACCAGATTCTACGACGTGTTGGCCAACTTACCTACGAAGTGATCCCCGATGGTGACTCCGGCACATCACGACAACGCACGCGGCCTGAAGTCGTCCACGTGGTTCGCTTAAAACCTTTCTACGGACGATGACGAACTTTTATTTCATTTGTTCGGGACTATCGATTAGGTTAGCATCGGGTCGATGCACTCTTAGAGGGGGGGGGGGTAATGCCGCGAACCATACATTGGGTTTGTTTATTTGTGTTTTGCTTTACCGCCCGGCTTCGCGGTCTGTGTTATCTCTGCGCCAAGGGAAGCGCGTGTTCCATTCTTTCTTTCGTGCCGCATGTGTTATCTGTTGTGATAGAGAAGCATTCCGATCTAACGTGAACAGCCCAGAAGTAATCTTCTTGGATCTACTATGTTCTCCGATGCGAATCGACCGTTTCGGAGAACCACGCGCGCCAAATAGATAAAAGCCTGCAGTGCGGACGCCGGGGCGGTCGATTCGACGACACTCGCCTGTGCAAGTCCCTTGTTGACCGCTGCCTTCGCCGCCTCTGTATTCTTTTGAGTTGTTAGGGAGCACAAGTTCGCCAATAAACGTGTTTCTCATTCAAGACAACTGCATCGTCTTGTCTTCGTGACATCTTTCTTCGTGACAATATATATATATATATATATATATATATATATATATATATATACGTGTGTGTGTGTACATATTTATATCTGTAAAAAGGTGTTTTTTTTCTAATATTACACATGCTATACGATTATATGGTTCCGTATACGTCCAGGCTTACTCTGATTCCCGGTTAAAACATTCGTTCATTATTGATTCAAAAGAAAATGGTAGGAGTGAAAAAACTTGCAATTTAAGCAATGAAATTTACCGTATTTTGTGGCGTAATAATAGACCCGCACGCAAAAACAAAGACGAACTTCCTGAAAGCCCCAACGAAGGAATGAAGATTTTGTAGCCTGATAATATATACATCATCTCCAATTCAGCAGAAAATGGACATTTAGAAAGTCACCAAACCAAACCTAAACAACATTTGCCCCACCGTCTAACGACGATGTTGGTTTAACACCAACGTTTTTCTTTGCGAGGTGGGCAAGCGGAAGCGTGTAATGCTTGAAGGAGCTAGAGATGGACCATCGCCGCTCCATCGACATCTGCCTTTTCTTCTGCATAAAGTCCTCCGGTATGGTAACTTACACCGAGGTGGGCAGCATGCCCGTTTAGATGCAGGTCTTGGAGACGAGGCTGCGCAACATCAAGCGCCTGCTGACCGCACGTGACGAGCATGCCCTCCTGCAGAAGTTTCTTATCCTGCCCATGCCATGTCGCACATGGGAGCTCTGCTCAGTATCTGCGAGGAACAAATTGATATTTCCGAACCAATCTCTCCTAAACCCGCCACCACCAGGACCCTTCACGTAGTGCGTTACAAGAGAACTCACCACCCCAGGCCATCCGCATCGAAGCAGCCGCCCTTCTGCAGGATTAGCCGTACGGCTACCTGCATCTCTTCCAGGACAGCTCCCTCAAGGACATCATGGGTGAGGCTGCGGCTGTGTGCTTAAGCTAGAAGGGAGCCAGACCAGGCGCCTATCTTCCCTGCCTCCTCCACATGGGTGGAGGTGGCTAGGGTGTACCTGCGGCCAACCTTTTCCTCGAGACGGCGCCCACTGCCACCATGGCGCCGTCATCCTACCGAACTCTAGGCCTACTGTGCTTCGGTGCATGCAGCCGAGCCGGCCCACCAACAGCAGCGGCTACAGAGCGCTCAATAAAACCAACTAACATTTATTCGGGGAGATGGCTTAAAGCCACAGCGGGAAAGGAATAAAAACGGGTAGGGAGAGGAAGGACTCTGTATTGTTACAACATGAAGCAGTCACGACGAAACTGCCACAATGCGGCGAAAGATTTTTCTGCTTTGAGAACCGGAAGGAACTAGATGCTCGTTAAAATTGATTCCGGGTATAGCGTCTGCTATCTCACGCGCACTTAAAGCCGATACACGGTTTTGCCCCACCGATTTTTGGTGTTACGACACGGGAACACAACCAGCCGCAAGAGCTGCAATATATATTAGGTGTAATATAGTCGTCTATATGCCAAACCACATGCAGGCGTGAACAATTTGCACGGAGGAACAAAATGCACTTCGAGCTTGTCCGCCAGCTTGGCGCATTGGATGTCACCTGCTATGTGTAAATAAAGACCATGGGCGTAAATCACAGTCATGGAATGCCTCGTCAAGGTTACCCACACGCTCAGGGTTTACTGATCGGAAAGAAAGACCTTGTTGTTATCTGTACTTTGGAAGCCGCACCAGAGAAGAATGACAGAAACCCTGCATAACTGCACCGCGCTGACCGCCACCTGCATTCACTGACTAGCGGTTCTCCACGGTCGGAGCTGTTCACTGAATCGACGGTGGTGCCATCAACGGCTGCCTGGTCAGTTAAAATTCAGTTTTTGGCTTCAGGCCTACTTGGGTTACAACCACAAGGCTCTTTTGAGCGAAAAACATGGTTATTGAGTTTGGTTGGCAATGCAGTTCTTTATTTCACATATGGTCAATATTAGGAAAAAAACCAGTGCCAAGCTGCGGAGTTATGCCTCTTTTGACTTCTGGACATGCTACTCCTCGTCGGCCAAAACTGCAATGTCACACAATATTTGTGTGCCGGTCCCTCATCTCATGCTCGCCCCTACTCTAACACCTCAGGTATGGTGATTTTCGAAAATTACGTCAATGTTTGTTAGAAGTATCATTACCTGGCTGCAATATCAACCATGGCTTTGCCATTTGCTCAATATTCCGGTCACCACAGTATATTCAGAATGAATATAATGCTTCCACTCAATTTAAGTTACATTACCACTGCCCCTTTCACGCTATGAAGCTTATTATTCAGTTCAGTGGCCGAGGCTGTTGTTCATTGGGAGTACCTGGTCTTATTCTTAGGAGCAGATATGCAGCCCGCAAGCACAAACTTCTACATTTTTGGTTTGTGCAGATCATACTCAGGCGCCACCCAATAAGACTACCAATGTATTTTGTCAACCACTTTCACATCTAAGGGTCTATACCTTCTCCCGCCATACGATTAGTGATGTTATGGACATTTTCTCAAGTAAAAATGTATATGCAGGCACAAGCCCTTTTGCTGCCTTCAATATCCAGAATTGCTGTTAGTTGTCTTATGTTCCCAATCTTAATATATTATCACAAGTAAAACGTTAGCAAAACGTGTTTCGTGGCGATGCACTAGATAAAGACAGCACAGATGCCGACAGTGGTAACGAGCAAGAAGAGATGCCATGGTGGCACCTCAAATTTTCTTTTTGTCACGTGAAATGTTCCAAGAAGCACATACCAAATCAGGGAATTGAACTGTGTAGAGGAGTGTGACTGTGTTAGAGGAGTGTAGAGGAGGAGTTACACAGTTGGCATTGCCCCTCACCTGGACTCCTGGACACTCATTCTTCCTACTTGAGCATAAAAAAAGAAGGTTGAGGTGTAGCCACGGGAGCTCTTGTTCGTTTACTTGTAAATTCGTTCGGGTTCGCTGTTTGTATACGAATATCGTTGCATTGGTGGAGGTTCTTGAGATTTTGCGCAGCGGCTTTACACGTGAAGTTCGCTGAGTTAAGTTTTCGCGGTGTGGGCGGTTGAACCGGCTACCGTCGGATCGAGGAGATCCGTGACAGTTGGCTGCAACGATTGGGGCTGCTACGTTGCGGCCGAACTTGACGTCAGCTGTTAGGCGGAAAGGTACTCCTAGATTTCTTGGGCACGTTCTCCGTAAAGCGGCTCAGGTGCATTCAGCAAGAACGTGTGATCTCACCCGCTGGAAAGATACGAAGAAATCACCTTCTTATTATGAAATGATCGCAGAGGGTTCAATAGTCAGAGGTGCACCACAAATTCTACTTTCTTTTGAGTTCTTGGTTAATACCGGTGTGGTGTATTCAGGAAGCGTGCGAACGTCTTTGTCACACTAGACAGAACCTGGGTAGTGCGATGTCACCGGCCGCAGCACATTCCTGTAAGTGAGACGTTACACTGTAGTAGGAGGCATTTTGTGCACATCCATGCAAGTTACAAAAACCATTTCAACATCGCCTGGTGCCATGCGTGCCATGCCTTGTAAAACTCTGTCTAAAACGACGCCGTTTATGCGGAGACTGTTGGACGGTAGTCACCCTGACAAAAAATCCGCAGTTCTTGGCGCACAGCACTCCCAGCAAGCTCCCGAACAGCCTGTTCGTCGTTGATCCCAGAAGCAAATTCGGCCAAACCACAATGACGCAGGCACTGTATGGTGCGTTGCCGTAGTGCCCGCCCCATTGATATCGCTTACCGAAGGAACAGAGCAATTCTCATCGGCGGGCTCTGTACAAAGATCGCGAAGCGTTGTTCCTTCACAACACGCACCAGGTGGCGCACCGTTTCTGTTCGGTCGCTCATAGACCAGTCACCTCTCGGCTAAAACAAGTGCGTTACGACGTCATTAGGAAAGTCATATAGAAAAGGCTCTTGGTTAGATTTTTTTGCCCTCGACTGTAGAGAAAATCCCAATTTTTCTTTTTTCCCGTTGCTGCTGCGTTGGCAATCGCCACCGAATCTTTACCCGCTTCTCTATGATCGCTCCAGATTTTAAAACCACGTTGTTTCTATTTTTAAGTGCGAATGCACTTCTTAAGCGAGCCTGAATCGTCCGCCGCCGTAGTCGCATAGCAACAGCTGCGGGTGCGCGCGCTCCTCGTCTTCCCTAGCAACGGGGGAGATGGGCCGCGCGCTGCCTGGCCGGCTCACATGGACATACCCACGTGGGGGATTGGCCAGGAATCGGGACGTGAGAAGGGCTAATGCATCCGCTTAAAGGAGTACTTGACCGAAATTTCAAAAGCTGAGATCTGCTCTAGCATCAAGTACACGACCAACACAAATAGGTGTCTGTGAATAAATGCTCTTTCTTTCGTTGTAGTTGTGTGTGTGTGTGTGATCTCTCTTTCGCGAACATTACCGAACCGCGCAAATTCAACTCGTGCATTCGCACTTTCACATTCTTCCCCTCGGGGAAATGCGGGGAATTTTTTCAGCAAGAAGTGAGAATGTCATAGCTTGAGTTCATCGTCCCGCTGACTGAACGCAGCAACTCTGTGGAAGTGATCGAGCGAGTACATTCATGACGGTATCATGGTGGAAAAACACCGTGGGTGCTGCGAATGAACGACCAGCGGTGACAAGACTCCGCTGCACTGGTTGGTTTCACAAGCAGTCGTGGTAATGACAACACGAGGCCGTTTCCTTATCAGGGGCCAATTCTGGCTGTAGTTCTTGAAGGTGGCGACTTCACTTGTGTGCTGGTGTTGTCTCCAGGTGCCAAGTGCGTTGCTCGAATGGTTCGTTTGATTAGAAGTGCGTTGGTTGGCCCCGAACCTCCGCCGCAAATGTCACTTGTGAAATGCAATGAAAACGCGTTTACGGGGCCTTGACGACCTAGAGACAGCTGATAAGTTGACGGTGAGAATGTACTACAATAGCTACCGCGGTGGCACCTCAGCGTTCTCTTTATCTTACACGCAATGTTCCGAAAGAGGCATGTACCTAAACAGTGAAGAATGACCCTGTGCTAGAGTTGAAATGAGGTAACACATGTGGATATTGTCACGTCACAAAGCCGAGTCCAGATGGAAGGGGTTTTAATGATTGAAGAGCGGCGATCAGAACCGCCATCAGCGGAGGCCGGAAGAGAAAAGAAGCAGAAGACAGAGCAACCAGATCGAGCCCCTCCCTCATTAAGCCGTGCAGCCGCTCGGCGGCGGCAGCACCTTGCTAAACGCGTGAGGCACCCAATACCATGTAATCGTGGCAATACCCCCCTCTTTTTCAAAGCATCGTCTCGATGCCTAACAGATGTAGATACAATGTAAAAAACACACAACAAAACAGCACGCGCAACACGAAATATTTCGCGGGCCACTGTCAACGTGAGTGATACGGCTTCATCAGGGCAACATGAACCACTTCAGGGATTGTCCTACTACGCTATGACCCCAGTGTTCCTTCCGGAAGAACTTTATCGTTCACTGCGCTTACTTGGCGTATCGCTTTGTTGGGCCCAAAGTAGCGGCGTCAAAGTTTTTCCGAACGTCCTCGGAGTCGCGCAGGGCTCCAAACCCGACTTGGTCACCGGGTTGGAAGTACTGTCGGTGCCGTAAGTTGTAGCGGCGGGCATCAATCGTTTGTTGGTGACGAATGCGTTGTTGCGCAAGTTGTCGGGCAGCTTCGGCGCGGCTGGCGTTTTCCGTGGCGTCTGGAGAAACCTCGTGGATTTTATTCGGAAGCAGCATCGCATCCAACATAGTCGTGTACTACGCGGCCAAGAAGACACCGAAAAGGAGTGAAGTTGGTCGTTTCTTGACTGCCGTATTGTATGCAAAGGTCATGTACGGCAGTATGTCATCCCAGTTCTTGTGGTCAACATCAACGTACATCGAAATAATGTCGGGGATGGTCTTGTTCAGCCTTTCGGTCAGCCCTTTTGTCTGGGGGTGATATGCAGTTGGTTTTTGCGATGGTAGGTATGACACAGTTTAATTACCTCTTAAGTACGTGCTGCGCTGAACGCTCGTGCCTCTATCGGTTATGATGACTGATGGGGCGCCGTGACGGAGCTCAATGTTATGGACGAAAAATCAGGCAATTTCAGCAGACGTTCCATTGGGCAATGGTTTGGTTTCGAAATAACGGGTACGATAATCAGTAGCGACAACAATCCACCAATTCCCAGCGGATGACGTAGGGAATGGCCCCAGTAAATCTATGTCGACCTGCTTAAATGGCCTGCTTGGTGGATCAACAGACTGAAGGACCGCCACGGCATGTTTTGACGTAGCGCTTGACTGTCGGAGCCACTTAGGCCAGTAGTATTTCTGATGAAGCCTCACGAGTTTGCGGGTGAAACCCAGATGCCCCGACGAAGGGTCATCGTGGGAGGCGTGTAGGCTGTCGTCACGTAGCGCTGCAGGCACAACAAGAAGGTGGGTGCCTCCTCTAGGATCAAATCCTTTTTTGTAAATGACTCCATTGTACAGAAGAAGGGATGAGAGCGAGCGCTTGAAGAGCCGTGGAGGACGCGAGCTGTGACCTTCGAGGTACTGAATGAGCGGGCGAATTTCTGCGTGCTTCTTCTGTTCTTCGGCGAGGACTGATGGTCCCAGCGCTCCGAGAAAGGGAGTATCGTCTTCCTGGTCAGCAGTAACTCGCTCCAGGGGGGCTCGTGATAGGCAATCAGCGTCGGTGTGGCGCCTTCTGGACTTATATACGACCGTCATGTCAAACTCTTGGAGCTGCAGGCTCCACCGCGCGAGACGTCCTCACAGATCTTTTAGGTATGCAAGCCAGTACACAGTGGTGGTCGCTGACCACTCGAAACGCCCTGCCGTAAAAGCACGGGCGGAATTTCGTGACTGCCCATATCACGGCCAAGCACTCCTTTTCTGTTCGTGGAGTAGTTTGCCTCAGCGCGTGATAACGTACCACTTGCGTAAGCAAGGACGCGTTCAGCACCATCCTGCCACAAGACAAGAACTGCACCGAGACCCACGTCACTCGCATCGGTGTGAAGTTCGGTGTCGGCGTCTTCGTCAAAGTGTCGTAAAATAGGGCCACTTTGCAGGCGCGCTTTCAGCTCATCGAAAGCATTGGTCTGCTCAGGGCCCAAAACAAGTGTCATGTCGTCCTTTGTCAGACGAGTGAGGGGCTCGGCTATCTTGGAGAAATTGTTCACGAAGTGCCGGTAGTAAGCGCAGAGGCCCAAAAATCGGCGCAAGGCGCGATTGTCAGCGGGCGTCGGGAATGCGCTCACTGCCGCCGTCTTGTCAAGGGTCGGGGCTGACACCCTCAGGACTAAGCACGTGGCCGAGGAAATTGAGCTGTTTAAATGCGAAGTGACATTGTTCCGGTTTGAGCGACAGTCCCGCTGAACGGATCGCGTTCATCACGGCATGCAGGCGATCGAGATGTTCGTTGAAGGTACCGGAAAAAATGACAAATTCGTCCAGGGACCGAATCCTCTAAAATGACCGGGCGTCGTTTTGAAACGACGCGGTAGCGCCATTCAAATGCATGTGTTTTGGGGTTGGGGCCGTCGCTTCGGGTGCAGATCAAGAAGAAGATCAGCGAAAGAAAAGCACCGTTGCAAGGGAACAAAGCGACGGGCACTCTCCACCGTCATTTTGATTGTCGCTTTGTGCCCTTGCCACGCCACTTTTCTTGGCTGGTCTTCTGCTTGATCCGCACCCGAAGCGACGGCCCCAATCCCAGAACAGATGCAATTGAATGGCGCTACCGCGTCGTTTCAAAACGACGCTCGTTTTTTAGAAAATTTGGCCCCAGGTAAACTAGGCAGGACTGCCATCTCAGTTCCGACAGTACACTGCCCATCAGTGTACTGTTATGTTTCAAGATATTTAATGTTTCAAGATATTTACGGTTAGTGCGATAATTCCTGTTTCAGGGAAGGAACCTGGTTATTCAGCTAGGTTGGCGATGCTGTGGTTTTTCGGATCGACGAATTCCATTACCCGAAGCCGCTACCAGTGCACAAAAGCAACGGTGTGCCTTTTGTTGTATTCGCTGATAATACTCTTTCGCCATCCTTACAGACTAACACACTTTTTTGTCTGCCTCGCCAACACCCAGGGCTGTAACTTTCCCTTGCGCAACGCATCGTAAGGTTATCGTGATTTTCTCCATGCGAGTAAATATTTCTGAGCGCAAGTCTGTTCGCGTGCGCGAATTGCTGAGTTGGCTTTGCGGATTGGTAGATTTTCTGCTGCCCTGGTATTAAAGGGATGCTGCTCTTCGAAGAGGACAGTTTAGATTGCCGCGAAATTGCCCTTCCAGGCACCAGATTATTCGGTTTAGTTAGAGATGCCGTTCTCTGGGTCCTCCTTTTGAAGAGTAGCTATGCAGTGCAAAGCCATGAAGGTGTGCCTTTTCTCTTCTTTACAGGAGTACTCTTATCCCCTTTACGAGGTAAACGGCAAAGGAAAGAACAGTATCCCCCACATTTTGGCTCAACCCTTAACTCGTTCCACCAATGCTAACACTACAGTTATATTACCGATTCAATAAAACATTTCTGCGACCAAGTTTGTTCCCGGGCTTTATTTCCCGAAATTCAAATTTCTGAGCACCACATGTTTAAACTATCGACACTGTTTATTGCAGTCACGTTAGATTACACAAACACTGCCCATTTCTTGCAGTAAAAAGGCTATGCAGGTCAGTAGGCGATGTTCTTGTAAATTGTGTGTATAGGGATATATTCTCACTAGCATACTATGGAGTCCCAAAGCACGAAGGTGTGCCTCTCTTCGTCGTCACTACAGATACTCTTCTTCTACCCCTCAAGAGTTAATTAATTTCTAGTCAGCCCCTCCGTCATGTCGGGATCTTCCCATTTCTCGGTGCACCGGTAGTAGTATATGGTGATTTTCTCAATTCAAGTAAATAATTTTTTCTCTCAATTGCCACATAATAAAACATAACAAGACATTCTCGCAGCATGCTTAATAAAAAGAATATACTAGGCTTATACTTCAAGCGCATTGGTCAGACGTTTTTGTTGTAATAGACACTGATTAACCCTACAAGAGGTGGTATGCATTAGTAAAAATTGTTTTGATGAGGCTTCTACGGTTGTATGTGAAATAGAAAGTTCCAGTTCCAGTGGTGGTGTAATGGACTTCGGAAGGCTATGCGAAAGCGATAAAATATGTACAAAACAGCGGCTTTAACAAGAAGTAAAAGCGCTATAAAATGTATTGCAACGCCCTTGCTATGCTGCTGAAAACCGCCAAAAGAAGATTTTCCGAGCAAGAGACTCATCGGGCAGCCAACGACGTACAGGGAAAACAGAAAATAATTAAGTGTTCTTCCAAATCACGCCAAGCATTCTTACTTAAAATTTATATTTTTATTTGTGGCTTACAAGTACCCAGTTAACATTGCAAATTTATTTACGGGATTCAGCTCCACACGGCACCAACGAACAGTGAACAATTACAGCGACTTTCAATCCTTTTTTTCCTTTTCCTGGCTAGCCCGGGTCAAATCACAGCCAAAATAAACCAGATAAAAGTAAAATTTAAGGGTAACTAGTGAAGGCCTTGGCCATATTTGTTTCAGTACCTCTACAATAAATCGGATGTCTTAAGAAGCCCCTTAACGCATGTTGACAACTTCATGTTTTCAATGGAAGTATTTCACCAACTATTTCCATTTCCATTTTCTAAAAAGGAAACCGAGAATTACCATCCCATTTCAATTTTACGATTCTTGAGTAAGTGTGTGGAAAAGTGGTTTGTAAATAGCTTGACAAAATAATTTCTGTTTTCAAAGCTTTGCATTTTCTCTCCTAACCAATGCGGATTTCGGTATGGCTTTTTGAATGACGGCGCCTTGCGTTTTTTACATCTACAATTTATACTTTATTACCCACGATGCTATCTCGTGTTCTTCTTTGTATACCTCCGCAAAGCTTCGGAGGTAGTTGGTCTACATCTAAAACTTAGTTGTCATTCGTCCAATGGGAAGCAGGCCGTCTTGCTATCCGATGCAATATCGTGTTTCAAAATTATTAATAAAGTTGTGCACAAGAATCAATTCTAGGCCGATCCAATTTTTAATTGACATTAAATATCACCCCAACTCTCTTGCTAGCCTAATATTTTGTTTACGCAGATGACTCGAGCATATAATTTTCTGGTACATCCGTTGCTTCAAATAAGTCAAATCTGAGAAATGATTTTCACAATATTTGACTTTGGTATCTCCAAAAATGTTCACACTATAACGCAACTAAGGGACATGCATCTTTCCACTCACACCAAACGCCACTCACCTCCAACCCAGTCATACAATGCATATGCTAACCAATGTTCATTTCTAGGCGTTATTCTCGGAAATAATTGGACGTACATTGACCACGATGCTCATGTGGAACGAAACACTGCCTTCGGCTTCCGGAATCTCTTAGAGGGGCGCCCATTCTTCAAAATGCCAAATAATGACACTTTACGTTGCTTTTATTCCCAGCTGTTTCCTATACTTCGCCAAATATTCGGGTAATCCAAACACGGCCAATAAATTCTACTACAACATTCGCAGATCCCAGCTAGTCCTACGACCACTTTAAGACAGTACCGGAATAGCGTTTCTTTGTTGCTTACAGAATAACCTATACTGACAATCGCTAACCTCGACAATTCAGCCTCTCTATTTGTCTGTTCTAATTTGAGAATAACTTCAGTCCACTTTGCGTAATTAGGTGCAATTCACCTAAAATTTGATTTCCACAAATTGTGCTTTGGATAGGCAGTCACTTCTACCTAAAATACGCACCCATTATGGCAAACTGAATACACTTTGAGGCTGTCAGTCACTGGAATGCGCAACCAAGAGAAAGAAAACAGTTGACACCTTTCCAGATAATTACTGAAACGCAAGAGATAGTTCATGGAACTATGTGAACCTGACATTTTCTGTTGTATTGGTAACTTCACGCCGGCCTGTTTTAACGAATATTTTTGTACCATTGTCTCTTACGAACGTTAAGTTTTTCATGGTGTACATGAAGAACATGCAGAAAGAACTTCTTCAGTTATCTTTCATGCTACTGCAACAGTGGGCTGGGTGAAGCGGCAGTCATGCAGTCACTTCATAACCCTTTCTTGTTGATCGTGTAGATACTGGCGCTCCTCGGTACGTGGCAGCACTTCCAGTACCCCTACGAAGTTACCATCCAGCCTTCGTCGCAATGTTACGTCAGCGGCGGGAACAGTACCAATTCCACCGTCCACACGGCGTACATCATGCCCCGCTTTGCTTTGGCATCCTCATCACCTACGACACCAGTCTGTCGGACGTAATTAAGAGCGACACTTTCTTCGGGCCACGTCAGTGGGCTGGATGAAGCGGCAGCCATGCAGTTAATTCAAAATCCTTTCTTGCTCAACGTGGAGGTTGGTACCCACGCTTCCTTGCACGCTAAGCGGTCCAGCAATATTTTGCTGCTGCTTTTTCCAAGTCCAATAGTGATTCTTGATGACCTGTCGGAGTTGGTGCACGTTGTAAAATCACTTATGTTAGCCGGGGATGTGGAGCTGAACCATGGACCGTAAGAAGATATTCTTGCTGAAATTGCCGCCCTATCTACTAACACCGACGCACGCCATAACGAGGTAATAGGGATGCTATCCGATCAGAAAAACTGGAGGATCAGCTAATCAGAAAAACTGGAGGAAAAAGGTTCCAGCTTAGCAAGTAGGCTTGCAACCGTTGAATCCCTGGTGGAATCATACGAAGCAAATGAGATCTCTGATGATCTACCAAGAGTTGTTGATGAAGCAGTTGGAGATCGAAATACGGCTATAAATTTCCGGCTGGACAAGCTGGAAGGCCGGTCTCAACGGGACAATCTTATATTCTACGGAATTCCTGACCTGCTGCCATCTGAGAATTGGTCTGAGTCTGAGAATAAAATTTGAGCCAGCCTCTCCAATCTACTTCAGCTAACCTTAACAGACGAAGCAATTTGCTGAGTCCACAGACTAGGTTCCTTCACAGTAAAAAAACATCGAACTATAATTGTGAAATTCTCGCCCTCTAAGCATAAACGGAACGTATTTGCTGAGAGAAAAAAAACTTAAAGGTACTGGCATCTCCCTTAGCGAAGATTTCTGCCGTGCCACGCGCTTGTCGCATAAATAGTTGATCGAATTCGGAAAGGCTAGCGGACAGAAATATTTGCTACGGCTCAACCATTTGCTGATAGGCAAAAAAACGTACATGTACTGCCTGGTAACCGATCAGGATTGCGAAATCCAGACAAGTCAGACTCGATCAATGAATGCTGTCGTATGTGGGCCCTCTGATAGCCTTAGCAATTCACAAGCATAGCGGAGTCACGGTCCGGCGGCAAAAAAAAATTTCACTTCTGTATACAAATATTCGCAGCGTCGTCAACAAGCGCGATGCTTTATCTTCCGTTGCCGACACATGCAGTGCCGACATTGTTGTCTTGATAGAAACTTGGCTTTCTAGCAAAATTATTGACTGTGAAATTCTAGGGTGCGAGGGTGCTTGCCGTTTCTATCGACATGACCATGATGTGCGATCTGGTAGCGGTGTACTTACCGCTGTTCGCGATTCTTTGATATTCTCTTCAAAGCAGCTCAATTCACCACTAGAGCTAGGTTTTCACCAAAAAACATTATAGTTTGCGTTGTCTACATAGCGCTTTCCTCGCCTAAGGTATTTTTTTCAGACCTGCACAACTTTATACACAATCTCACATTAAGGTTTTCATTATTGCCGCTAATACTGCTCGTGGACTTCAATTTTACCGGGCAATAACTGGTAGAGCACTCCCCTTACAACCCAAGCAAGATCGTCGGACTATTTTGAATTTGTAAGCCTTTGTCTTGAATTGAGGTTGGACCAGCTTGTTCTTAAGCCAACTCGATGTTCGGCGCAGTCCGCGAATATCTTCCTTACTACATCCCCGGAATTTGTTTCTCCTATTACTTGTCTACCGGGCATTAGGGACCATTGTATTATACAGTGTAATTTGAACTTAACCTTGCCGTCCCTTACCTCGTCAGAAGTAATTCTTGATTACAGAAGTGCAGACTCTTACGCAATTATAAGAAATCACAATTGTTCATTGCTGAATACGCGCAAAGTTTCCACTCCCCGAAAGGTCGAAGAAAACTGGTCATTATTCAAAAAAAGAGCTACCTCTCTGTTTAACCAGTACCTATTACAGAAACGTATTTTCTCTGATTCTCGCGCACCGTCGTTCAGCTCGTATCTTAACCGTTTACTGGGCTTTTCCGATCTGCAAAACACTCCGGAAGTGTTGAGCGTTAGGATGCCTACTAAATAGCTTTGAGCAGCTGCAAGATTGCGGTCGCTGCATCTAAGAAAACATTTTATGAGCAAACCCTGCCTTCTCTTTTAAAAGATAGCCCTCAGAAATTTTGTAGTGTGGTCAACGGTAAAAAATCGAGTGCCATCGAACTCTGTGATTTTAACAATGAACCTGGCGGTCGCACCGTTTGTTGTGAAGTGTTAAATGATGCCTTCATTTTTGTATTTTCTGATTCTGCGCCTTGCGCCAGTGCTGTTTTTCCTGATGTACCGCACATTTATGTCGCCTATTTCCATTGATCTTGATGGCATTGTGAAGTTGATACCGAATTCAGAAGTTTCTGCCCGCTCTGGTGTTGATGGTATCAACTCGAGTTTTCTTAAGGGCTCCATTGCTTAAAAATTTGAGGCGCTAAACAACGGGGACCAGAAAAAACACGTAGACACAGACAAGGCGCCACTTCCAACTAAATTTTAATCGTGAAAAACCCTGGATTAAATACACTGTTTGACGTCATGCAAAAACGTCACACCAACAACGTGTGCCAACCTACACGTGTCCATCTAAAAACTGGAGTTCTTTGAATGATAATGTAACCGATGGTGTACTGATGCACTTATCTCCCGCCTTGTGAATGAAGTAAGCATCCACAATCTCTCTTTCTTGTCTATCACGCACCCATTTTAAAAACGTGGCCTGTTTGAAGAGCGGAGTGCATTTAGTTCCCTGCTGAGTGCACCTTTTGCAGTTTTTCAGTATGTTCAACCAACTAGCCCTGATCAAGCTTTTGCTCCATTGCTTATTCGTATGTCATCTTGCGTGAAATCTTGGCTCAGTCACTTCAAACTGGCGCTCCGCCAAGTGAATAGAAGACAGGAATGGTTATTCCCGTACACAAGTATGGTAGATGTTTCACTCCGCTTAATTATAGGCCAATATCCTTAACTAGCGTCCCATGCAAATTATTGGAGCCCATAATTTACTCACACCACTTTTCATATCTTGAGTCAAACTTAGTTTTACCCCGCACCAACATAGATTTAGG
Source organism: Haemaphysalis longicornis (assembly GCA_013339765.2). Taxonomy (NCBI): domain Eukaryota; kingdom Metazoa; phylum Arthropoda; class Arachnida; order Ixodida; family Ixodidae; genus Haemaphysalis; species Haemaphysalis longicornis. The sequence continues at coordinate 133,741,486 of CM023454.1, forward strand.
AAACACTTTTCCTGTGATACACAGCTTTTGTCTTTCACAAATGATTTATTTCAAGCGATGGACGCTAACATTATTGTGGACTGTATTTGTTTAGATTTCGCCAAAGCGCTCGATACTGTTTCGCACACAATTCTTCTGGGTAAATTAGGCAAGCGAAATATCGATCCTGATGCACATTCTTGCATTAAGGGTTTTTTTGTCCAATGGTTCACAGTTTGTTTTTGGTAATGAATGTTACTCCTCTACGGCTCGTGTACACTCTGGAGTACCTCAGGGATCTCTCTTAGGCCCTGTTTTTACAATTTACATAACCACCTCCCGGGTCAATTTAACTCGTCAATTCAGCTCTTCGCCGATCACTGTTTTCTGTATCGAGATATTTTTAATCCTGCTGACTGCGATGCTGTTCAATCAGATATTGGCGTAGTAACATCATAGTGCTCTAAATCACAAAGAAAGCTTAACAACAATAACTACAAGGCATTGAGCGTTTCTAGTACGTTTAAGAATATTGCTCCTCCTTTGTACAGCATTAACAATATAGCTATATAAATGTGTCTCCTCGTACAATTATCTCGGTAATTACATTTCACATAACCTCACCTGCCACTCACATAAAAAACATTCACAGTAATGCCAGCCGCTTGCTCGGATTCTTGCGGCGTAATTTTTCATCGGCAACTCCAGCTGTAAAGTTGCTTTTGTATAAATTCTTAGTGTGGCGTAAGCTAGAATATGCATGGTATATTTTTGACCCTTTGCTGTATACCGGAAAAATACTCTTGAATCAATCCAAAACCGAGCTGCTGCTTTTATTCTGTGTAATTATTCTCGTCATGCAGGTGTTTCGCCGATAAACTAACCCTTGGATTGCCTAACCAAGAATTACGTCGTAAATCTGTTCGCTTGTGTCTTTTTCAAAGGATTTATTACTCTAATGAGACCCCAAGAAACGAGCTAATGTCCCCGTCATCATAGATTTCATCGGGCACATATCATCGTTTCAAGGTTAGAAGTTCCTGCCTCCCGCACCAATGTTCATTTTGATTCGTTTTTACCACAAACAACGAATGACTGGAACCATCTCCCTGCTTCCATCGCTGATATCAGGGACGCCACTAACTTAAAAAATGTTTCAATGAATTTGTTTGTAACAATCACCACACCCCTCTTTAATGCATCCGGGCCTTGAGAGTATGATATTAAAAAAATAAATGAATACATAATAAAAATAAATACGCATTTTCTTTCTGTTTTTGATGCTGTATTGAGTTTTGATGTTTTTTGTGGAATAGGAAGTCGGCCTCTAGCATTGTTCTATTTAGATAGGAAGTCTGCCTCAAGAATTCTCCTTGGGACCTCCTTCTGTATACCCTGCTGTGTAAGAGTGTGTTTTTAAGCAAAATTTTATTAACGCGCATTATTTTCAACACACGCTCTACAGTTTGGTCCAGTTCACGTCAACAAACTTATGATCAAATCAAATCAAATGAAATTGTGGTTTATTTCTACGTTGGTGCTTCCTCATTGATATAGTTGATTTCGTACTTTTCCCCCTTGTTTAGAGAAAACGGTCTTAACAGGAACATTACGAAGACTAAGGCGATAATATTTCATAGGGAAAGGAGAGCAGTTTTTTATATCGCCCGAATTTTTCTCATTGCACCACTGTCAGGGTAGTTTTTTTTCTGTAAAGTAGTCTGTGTAATAAATCAGAAAACAAAAGTGAGAGATTACATAGTGTACTTTTTAATCATTAAAATACTGGAAATTGTCCGTCTTCTGTACGAAAAAGTTTTTATGTTAAAAAGCTTCCATCGGCTTGCACAGAGTAAAATCAAGCAATCAAGATATTCTTTATATGAACACATACCATTTGGAAACTGTCGCTACATTTGTGTTTTCCTAGTTCTCAAAGGGAAGACTGGTGGTTTCGAGCGTGTTTCCCTTAACGAATATGTGTAAAATAGTAAACGCTGCACAAAGAAACTTACCTCCGGTGTCTGAAAATATTCAACGTTGATTGGAAGTTCCGCATTTATTCAAGGTTTTAAAGAGAATATCAATAACGTTCCTTGCGCATTTAAAATGTTGTGGTTGAGTGCAGAAAAGTATATTTCAAGCTGAAGTGCCGCATTGCGCCAAAACGTAGGTAATATCCACAACAATACTATAGAAAACAGGCCAAAAAATGCAGTGCTGTTATTCTGTTCGAGAAGTTTGGTGAACGTGCCCAGGTATATTGTAAATCTGAGTTTAGATGAGAAGTAAAATGCAAAAAACAAAAGGCAGAATAACAAAAAAGTGGAATAGTTCAACAATACCTGTGCTACGACGTGTGCTGCCATGATTACAAATAATAAAACAATGCCTGTTCTGTGGCTTACCGAAAAACGGGGGTCTTCCCAAGGCAAATGACGGTCTAATATGGAAGTGGTGCCGTAGATTGCAGAAGCCGTGGTGTTTTTAGGCTAGTTAATGGCGAGCTCGGGTTTTCACGGTAGAGAGCGAGAAGCATTCCGAAGCCTCCAGGCGCTGCTGAAAGGGCACAGTGGTGCTCTGGGATAATTTATTATTCATTGATTTGGCACGGGCGCAAGAGAAACAACTATCCTCATTGCCTGACTGTTTACACCAAAATGTCGCAACACATTTCCTAATGCGTTGAGGTTCCTACAAAAGAGAAGGAACGACCAATGATGGTACTCTTTTTGTACGGCATTGCTGCATTTCAAGTAGTTGTGAAAATATTAGCCAAAGTTGACTTGAACTTGTTAGCTTCCCCAAGGCGTCTCCACAGCAGCAATTCCTATCCCAATTTTTTGGGCAGGCATGGTTTGTTTAAGATATCGTAAGCACATAGTGTTCAATTCCTTAGATCTGCCAAATACAACCAGGAGGGGGTCGGGGATGCTTTATATTCACAACACAATATCTTCAATAGAACAAGTTTTGCCTTCACCACATGGTGAAGTTCATTTCGTGTCAAAAATGTGCAGTTTGTTTCAGCACTGCAGCACGTGCTCATTTGATTCAGTTGTGAAATTCACCGGTGGTCTCTAAACTAGCTGGGCCATTCTCTTTCCTTCTTGCAGGGTTAGCCGATGTCACCATTCGAAGGAAGTAAACGCTGGTTCAACCAACCATCCACGTGTGACGTGAGTCTTAACGGCGGCAAAAATATTTATTGTGGCAAATTGATTTTGAGCTCAACTCCAGTGCAATGCTTAACAACTAGTATCGATGATGGATACTTCGTGCCTTTTCTTGCTCCATTTACGCTATTAAAAAAAACGCGATGTTGCGTATTTTCCAAGTATTTAACCAATCAAATCAGTCTCTTAGCCAATGAAGCATTGTATTTTGAATTGTGGAGAATTCACCATTATGGACAATTTATAAAAATATTTTATACAAAGAAAGAACAAATATTTGAAATATTCCTGACATTTAAAAAATCTCCTATCCGGACCTTATTCACCCCTTAATTACACATTGTTGTGATAGTAGTAAAAATACAAAACACAAGGCCATCACTTGTGCAAATTATTAGGTGCGGAGAACCTTAGGACCGCACAATGTCTGTCCATGTCCGTTCGCATAGCATTTAAAATCGAAAAAATCACCAAGGCACCGGCAGGATTCGAGCCTGTGTCTGGTAGACCAGACAGAGTTAGCGTCAGTCGTCTTACCCATTGGGCTACTACCTATTTTTTTCTTCATTACCAGTCCTCAACGTACACGTACAACACAAAAATAACCACACGCTGCATGTGGTACAAACCACACTTGATACAAACATACTAGCCGCGCCTTCGTCCAGGCTTTGTTATTTTATCATCGCTTTAGAGTAATTAACGGCTCTAGAAAATCCAAGCAATCTGGTATTGGCTGCGGCACGCAGCCCTTGAAGGAACTGCGTGACACTCTTCCGCAGAAACTGCCGGCCCGGTACGGGCATCCGCGTCGCCAAGGACCCACGCCATGCGCACCCGCCACATGCTGTGAACGCTCAGGGGATTCCTTCGTTATTTCTGTGGGTAAATACCGTATACCATGCGGGTTAAGTGGGAAGTTTTTTATGTAATGTTCGCTGCATAACATCCCAAAAGTGAACCACCACCCAAGAGTGTATACAAACGTGTTCTATGTTATCAAGTTGTTTAAATATTGTGCAGTCAGTACCACATGGTGACACTACCTTCTTTATTTTTACCATGATTTCACAGTGTGTGTCCCCGAATGAATTTCGAAAAAAATGAGCTTTATCCCTGATTTTACAGCCATACGCTATAAACTTTTCAGTACATCCTGCCCTGGGACTTCTTTGTACAGTTCTCTATATTGCGATCACGGGAACAGACTGTCGCAAACATCTTTGTATAGTTTTCTATATGGACACTGTACTCAAATATTCCATCGAAAAGCGAGTTGACAGAAACCTTAGGGAGATGAAAACTTCTTTAAAATATCTTGAAATCCTTCTCTGCCTGTGCAAAGTGAATACGACAAATTCCGTCCGCGCTTGAGACCAACGCACCTGGCAAATTGTTCGTAAAAAGAGATCGCTAGTATCACGAACCAAAAGGAACCTATTCCCCAACTGGTGGACCCACAGGTGCGCCAACCAAAGTACGCCGCTTTGACGCGTCGAAAAATGTTACCTCTGCTGCACCTTTCCCAAGTAGACCAGCAAATAAACACTGCAAATTAACGATTCATTTTTTTTGTACATTCAAACGCGAGCAGTGCAACACTTGCATAACGTACCACTCTTTGGCAATAAAAAATAAATTACAGACGGTCGCTTTAGCAAACATTGAAAGAAAAGACCTTTCCATTTGTCTGCCCTGTCGCGTATGTCCTGGGTTCGGGAACGCCAATACATTTTGCGCTCCTGGCAGCTCTCCAATGGTGTCCCTAGATACTTAAAGGAGCCATGAAGAGAAAACACAAGTTTGGTTCATCCGAAAGATTGCCTCGTTAGAACCATACTGACACCACTTTCAACACAAACGTCGCTTAAATAAGCTACATAATTAGGAAAAAAGGGAATGACCATGTGACCCACCAGCTCATTTCCCGCAACAGAACCTATGATGTCACACGAGAATGCTCTCGCGATTGGCGGAGGCGGGCAAAAGCAAACGCAAGTTAGGCAGGGCTTACCAGTTTGCATAGTGAGATATATGCCCGTTAAACGTACTGCACATTCCTTTTATGACACTAAGAACGGTGGAGTAAACGGTGGAAGTTTCGAATAAACACGCAAGCGTGTATGCCAATGCGTACGAAACTACCGCCAGCCGAACTCGACATCTCGCCGTCGCCGCCGTCGCGCAGACGAATTTTCGGGTTCGAGTCTCTTCGGGGCCAACGAACCATCCCAGCACGCACAGCCGCCACCTTGCTTGGTATCGTAATCCCTTCACAGGAGGTTGGCCGTCATATCGCCAACCAGCAAAAGTAAAAATATAAACTAGGGGAGTAAGGAACAGCAAGCAGCGACGAGAGTGTGACAGTCGTCGCAGAAATTTCGGAATGGTGTTGGCTTGCTGCTGTTGTTAGGAGCTCGTTTCCAGTTTACCACTGAAAACGTCAGTTTGTTCTAGTACTTTACAATGAAATTTCGTTGCTGCGTTTTGAAATGCCCAGCACGGGAAAATCGTCAGAGGGAGTGCGACATCCCCGCCGGTGAGGAGATTTCCTTTCATGTGCTACCTAACGACGAACCTCGGCGAAGCAAGTGGCTACGTTTTCTGAACTTTGCAAACGGAGGAGAAAGAGAGCTAATGGAAGGACGAGTGTGCTCGCTTCATTTCCGAGGAAGTGATTACGGCAGTGACTTTTACGTTAGCTCACTCCTGGGACATGCTGGCGCTCGTCGCCGACTTCGTCAAATCGCCGTCAAAGCGCTCTGACCTTGGGGGAAAAAATGCCGTACACACCGCGCATTGACGCTCGTATCTTTCTGGTCGGAGCAGAGAGCTCGCACGAACGGCTTTCCATACACGACACCGGCCAACTGGCATAAGCGACACTGCTACTGAAATTGAACTATTATAAACCGTAATAAAAATACGGCACATACGTACCAGTCTGTATTCGTCCGTCGCGACGGGGCTGACGAGGCAGCGGGGCCGACGGCTGGGCGTTCGTCTGTTGTGGCTATCGCGGAATGGTCGCTTTCCGGTCCATCCGCGCGTCCCACAACTCCTGCCGCTCGTGCACTTAGAAGCATTGAACGTTGAAGTGGTGTGAGGTTGTTAAATGCAAGCCCGAGCTTCTCGGCGAGAGGTTTGTTCTCCGGATCAGGCGATTCCATGACTAGGGCTGCGGGTACACTAGGTTTTACTAGTATTTTTGAAATGGCCACCGTCTCGGTTTCGGCACGAGTTCCGGTTCCTATTTGATTCCCGTGTGTGGGTGCTATATGGAGTTTAGATAATAAGTATCTGTTTCATGGACCGGCTCGTTGACGCCATTGTTCACGTCACGAAATGTGCAATTTAGCGAGAGATTTAACATTTTTGGCTTAAATTGCCTTATTTCTCAGTGAATAAAGCATCATTAGCTTCCGGGAAAGCGCTTAGGGTACCATGAAACACCTAATCTTTCGAATAAAACAAACTTTTGTTTTCTCTTCATGGCTCTTTAACGAGACTGGTTTCCCAGCTCACGTTGGCGAAAAATCCCGGTGTTAAAGGCCAGTCCCCATGCCAGAAACCCAAACATTTCACCCAGTTTACCCCTGTATCTGTTATTTGTCCAAAACGTTTAACAATGACCCCAGTTTTCTAACACTTTCCTTGGTCTTACAGAAAAAGCAATGCCGTCTGTGTAGGCCAGAAGTTTTAGAACTTCCTCGCATAGCTGAAACCTGCGAATGTTTTCACTTTCAATTGTATTTAGGCAGCGCTTCTCCATATACAGGAAGAAAAGAAGTGGGCTCAGAGGGCAGCCCCAGTGCACCGACCGTCCCACGTTAAAGGCGGCCCCAGCGTGTTGTTTACCATTATTCTCGTGGTGCATTTTCTGTATGCCGGAGCCACCGTCTCCTTGGTGACTGTTCCAACGTTCACATGATTTAAAATAACAATAATGATTCATGGGACACACAATCAAAAGTTTTTTTCCAAATCAAGCTGTAGAGCAGCCACGCGAACTCGGGCAGTGTCGCAGCACTAAAAGCACACATCTCGCCTTGTGTGTGTTTGAAAAAAAAGTACGTCCTTCTAGGCCACACGTCTCGTGTGGCCCTACAATCTGCTTGATGAGTGTTTGAATTTTTTGTGCAAGCACCTTCATAAAAAGTTCGTAATCGACATTTGTCAAGTTGTCAACTGTCTGCTAGAGGTTGCAATCATTTGCAAACCATTTCATTTTTGCTTCGACTACGTCTGTGAGGTCGTTATTAAAAAGAAAGAACAACATGGGGGCTCAAACAGAACCTTGGTTCCATACCTCGGCAAAGTTTGCATTGCTCACTGAAACTCACTCACAAATTTTTTTTTTTCAAATGACCGCTCACTCTAACTCAGACTCAATGCTGAGCACCAGACCTGCACTCACGGTGAACAGAAAACTCAGAACTCCCTCGGACTCAAAACTCAAAACGTAGCTTGTGTGTGCCCCACACCGAATTGAAGATCTCGGTGCGGGGATTCACGTGAGCCAAAAAGAATGAATAAGGAAAATCACGTGAACCAAATAAAAATCCTCCGGGTAATATTCATGACATAGTTATGGTGAGTCATCGATTGGGTTAAAATTAAAGTGATGCGGCCGCGAGCCATGGTGTATCAAATTGAAAGTCTTGATGAGTGAAATCACTTGGGACACGTAAGAGATGCTTCCTCGTTATCCTCATGCGATGGTCTTGGTAAGTGACAAAAAAGGTTACAATTCAAATAAACTCCGGTAGAGTGTGCGGGTTATAAAATAAAAGGTTTTGCTAAATAAAATCAGATGAAACGGGCTTCCGGCTGATCAGTACTAGTTAGGAGTAGCCTGCCCAAATTTATTGCAGGTGCTAAAATGGCAGCACAAGGGGAATTGCAGTGTCAATGGGAAGGATTCGAGAGAGACAATTTAAAGCCGGCAATGACCGCATCGTCAGATGATTTTGTGCGCTCATTTCATAAGTAAAAATTCCAATTCGGAGTTTTGTTTCCCAATCTCATCCGGACTGTACAATGGTTGGCTTCTTGTTCGGGATTCGCGTGTAGCTAAAGTGAACACAAGCTACTTAGTAATGATAGGTTCAGTTTTGAAGGACGAAAATACGGTCAGCGTAAAACTCCGAAGCTTGAAAATAATTTATTGCACTTCCCCATTATCCCCATAATCAAACACTTCGAGGAAAACATTGTCTTCTTCTGGACTGACCATCATCATCGTTGGATCTTGAATCGGTGTTCAGAGACGGCTGTGTCGTAAAACAAACGTCCCACTTCACCAAGTACCCAAGGCTCTTGATTCAAAAACCCTTATCGGGTGCTTCAGAGGGATCAAATATGCTTGTGGCATTCGACCTGCCATCTTTAAAGCGCGGATTATTGGAGAACCAGCGGCTCGCAATGTCTGGAAAAAATCCCGCGTAGCCACAAAAACAATGCTGGTGAACAACGACAGGGGCAAGATGGAAATGGAATTCGGGACAACGTTTTAATGTCGGGATGGGCAAATATCCAAAGCTAACCACTGTTTAGTGTGCCCCGCTTCTAAACCTTGTATAGACAAGACGTTTGCCTTGTCTGCCAATTTCTCACGATCGAGGCAGCACCTGTTGGGCATTTGAAGGGGACTGAGGCGCGAGCTGGTGACGTCGTTGTCCCACGCTGTTGCTCCGTGCGCGCGTGGATATCAGACGTTCAGGCGGCATCGAAATTCGGTAAGTGTCATTTGCTCGGTACGTCAGCAGCGCCAAGATCAACACGGCTTTCAAGAGAAGGTGCATAGCGTGCGAGAGCTGTCAGATTTTCCCGTAATTTCTGTCCCCAACCCGCTAACGAGGCGAGTTACCCCACAAATGCTTTGTCCTGACGGGAATTGCTTGTGATGATACGTTTACCCGTGCAAGCAGGACGTCCGACATTTCGTCCGCAATTGATGTTTTTTTCCTGATTTCAGGCAGGTTGCCTTCATTGCCTTTACTTAGCAATGTGCAGGAGCTACTCGTCCGGGTGTGATTACGCCATTATTGGCTGCCCTCACAATCAGCCTTAGATCAAAGGGCACCTACAACAAACGCGTGAAGTGCATCATGACAAAAGACGTGCCTGCCTGTGCGCAATCTATTCGCTACACACCTTTCTTGCGCCCCTGGAGTGCCGCCGCGAATTGGTCGCCGTGCTGAATCGGAAAGACATCGAACCAATCAAATTTCACAGAATACGCACGGTCGTACGCTGCTTTCGAAAGCACTGTTTATTCACGCTCATGTTCAACCCCTTTCGCACATTTTCGTTCTCTGGAGGTATGTTCTGTTAATCTCATAGACGGGAAGCTGTCAAAAATTATCAGGACACCTATGCTGCAGCTCGGGTATGCGAAAAAGTTCTGCTTAAAGCGAAATAAAAGCGTCGTGGTGGCGGCCAACGCCCGGTCGTGTCACGAAAGAGCTGTTCGTGGTGTTAACCCGCCGCTGAAACACTCAAGTTCTTCTAAGCAAGCAAATGGCCGTGAAATCTTGGTGTATCAAATAAGGTTACCCCTGTCTGGCATCATGGAAGATTGTTTTAGGGCAGCAAATATTTTCACTTATATGAGCACGTACGTCTACGAACCTGCACAGTAAAGGCGTATTTCATGGCCTTGGTTTAACAACCAACTCCGAATAAGGTATGGGTGTAATGTCTCAGGGCACCCCCTTAGAAGGTGGTGCATCAAAACCCCCGAAAAAACGAGGAAAAAAACAAAGCAACGGCCATTTGAAGTGCGCGCCAGGAGAGCGCCAATCAGCAAGCGCCAGCGCCGACGCACCGAGGAATCATGGGCAAAGGTGGCAGCGCACTGGTCGGCCAATCAGGGAAGGCCGCGCATGGGACAAGTTGCGGGACAGGGACAGGGAAGAAGCAAGAAGCCAATGTGAGTGCGCCACGAGACAGCCAAGAAGAGTTAAAAGCGGGGCGCACAAATAGAAGGGGGAGGCAAGAAACCGAAGAAACCAGGAGGCGGCCGGAGCCCGTGCGCTTCAACGAACGAGCCAGGGGGACACGGCCAGGCCATCGACCGTGCCATCCGAGCCTGGGCGGGAGAGGGCCGACTTCGCATCGGCATCGCCATCCTAGGTGCACCATGAACCTGTGTCTTCGTGGCCCCAGCGGCATCGGTCGGGCACCAGCGGCCAACGTCCACGCTCCGTCGACGTTCGTCTCGACGGCCCCGAAAGGCTACGTTCGGGCCGAGCCTACCTGGAACCTCCAGGGGCAGCGGCTACCAGGTGGTAGCCACAGAGGGAGCACACCGCCGAAGGGATGACCGCGCGCGTCGAACGCCGGTATCAAGTACCTCCAGCGAGAGCGGCTACCAGGGGGTAGCCACAGAGGAAAGAAACGAGGACGCGCGGAGCCCACGCCGTCCAAGGAGTGACCGCGCGCATCGAACGCCGGCACCGAAGCGAGAGGACGGCTACGACCAAGTCGCGGCCACGCAACAGGTGCGACACGTCAGCGCCGACGACAGCGGAGTAGGCCAGTCTAGTAGGGACGCAGTTGTAAGGGACACAACTAGGGAGTTGTGATACGAGAGAAATCAACTAGAACTTCATTAAGGAGTGTATTTGAACTGATAGTGTAGGACTTTATGGTAGAGACTTTTGGGTTTTGAGTTGAATTGTATATTCAGCTGTAAAGTTAGGGGTTTGTATTTGAGTTGTGTTGTAGGATTGTTAGAGGTTTGACTGTGTATCATTTGCGTGTAGTTTTTTATTGAGTGCTTTGCGTTAGGGACTTTGAGTGTGCAATAAATGCATTTTGTTAAATCCGTCAAGGGCTTCCCTGTGTGCATTGCTCTGAGCTGGTAAAGACAACCTCACCATCGGTTCACGGGACAATGGGAACGAGCAATTATTGACAAGTTCGCGCACCAACAGCACCAAGCTATGCTTGGAAATTTGCCCTAACATGCCCGCGATCGATGACATTCGTCGATTGCAGCCAATTCATTTATTTCTTAGCGTATACGTAGGAGGCATTGCAGCCTAATAGTTCCTAGGCAGTTTCATGGGAACGCAGCCTTGTTGACGGATGTTTAGTGCTGCATTGTGTCGAACGAACCACGCTTTCGAGATGGCGGGCCAGCAATTACGAGTACAAGTATATCTATCGTGCATTAAAAAAGACTTTTTTTAACTGGTGGATATTTAGTGCAATGATTTCTAATGGTTGCATCTGATCCACCTTGTTAACCGAGAATATATTGTCATGGAGCCAAAGATGAGGCAGTCGTCTTGAAGGAAAAGCACGTTTATTGGAGCGAACGTAGTGCTCCCCTAACAACTCAAAAGTACACAGGCGGCGAAGCAGCAGTCAACGAAGTGACGTGCGTCGGTGAGCGTCGCAGAATGGAATGCCGCGGCGTCTGCTGTGCAGGCTTTTATCTTTCGGTGCGAGAAGTTCTGGAACCGTCGATTCACATCCAGAACATTGTAGATCACAGACGATTATTCTAGGGCTAGCGGCGTTAGGGCGAAACACTCTGCTTATCTGAATGAGATAGCCCGTGAGGCATAAAAATAAAGAATGGAACACGCGCTTCGCATGAGACACAGATAACAGATCGGGGCGCGGTAGGGCTTTAAAAACAAACAATAAATAAACAAACCCGTATATGGTTCGCGGAATTACCCCCCTCTGAGAGTGCATCGACTCGATGCTAACATAAAACGACAGTCCGAACAAACAGCAACAACAAAACAACAACAAAAAAGTCCGTCCGCCTTGCGAAGTACGGTTTGAGGCGAACCATGTGGACGACTTCGGGTCGCGTGCGTCGTCGTGATGTGCCGGAATCACCACTGGGGATCACTTCGTAGGTTAATTAGCCAACACGTCGTAGAATCGGGTAATGGTCCTAAATACCGTCGCAGAAGCTTCTCACTGAGTCCGCGTCGTCGAATGGGAGTCCAAACCCACAGACGATCCCCTGGTTGATACTCGGCGTCTCGGTTTCGGAGGTTGTAGCGGCCGGCATCCACCAGCTGCTGGTCCGTTATACGAACTCAAGCGAGCTGGCGGGCCTCCTCCGCACTGTTGAAGGTATCCTTAGACGTCGACGTTGAGGTCGTCGTCTTCTACATGCGGAAGCATGGCGTCGAGCATCGTAGTCGGCCGTCTTCCATAGACGAGCTCGAACGGTGTCATCGGTGTAGTTTCCTGCGTCGCTGTATTGTACGCAAACGTGACATACGGGAGGACTTCTTCCCAAGTCTTATGCTCAACGTCGACGTACATGGACAGCATATCCGCAATCATCCTGTTCAGACGTTCCGTTAGTCCGTTCGTTTGGGGGTGGTACGACATCGTTCTTCGGTGATATGTGTTGCTGTAGCGTAAGATTCCTTGTATCAGCTCCGCGGTAAATTCCGTTCCGCGGTCCGTGATTAGTACTTCAGGGGCTCCATGTCACACCACAACCTGGTTTATAAAGAACTTGGCGACTTCTTGTGCTGTCTCCTATCGGAAGAACGGCGGTCTCTGCGTAGGGCGTCATGTAGTCTGTCGCTACAACAATCCACTTGTTCTCTGATCGTGACGTAGAGAACGGGCCTAGAAGGCCCATTCCAATCTGTTGAAAGGGCCTCGATGGGACGGCGATCAGGTGCAGAAGTCCGGCGGGTCTTGTCGGCGGCAGTTTTTCGTCGCTGGCAGTCACGGCAACTCCGAACGTAGTGGGTGACGTCGGATGTAAGGCGGGGCCACAAGTACTTCGCCTTAATTTTTGCAACAGTGCGAACTGTGCCGAGATGTCCGGAAGACGGGTCGTCGTGGGACGCTTCCAAAATATCGTCACGAAGGTCTGCGGGGATGACAAGTCGATAATTCGTTCTCGTTCCGGGGCTGAAATTCTTCTTCAAGAGGACGGTGTTTTTGAGGCTGAATGCTGGTACGTTCCGCTTGAACGCTCTAGGCATGGCGACGTTTCGTCTTTCGAGGTATTCGATCATTACGAGCAAGTCGGGGTCGGCATGCTGCATGGCGGCTAGGTCGCTCTCCGTAACAACCCTGAAGAACGCGCTGTCTTCATCCGAGTCTTGTGGTGGTGGGTCGACAGTGGCGTGGGACAGGGAGTCGGCGTCGGAGTGTTTCCTGCCGGATATTTAGACGATTGTAACGTCGAACTCTTACAGGCGCAAGCTCCACCGTCCAAGACGGCCAGAGGGGTCCTTCAAGTTGGCGAGCCAAGACAGCATAGTGGTCTGTCACAACCTTGAACGGTCTACCATACACGTATGGGCAAAAGTTTGAAATAGCCCATATGATAGCGAGGCACTCTTTGTCGGAGGGAGAGTAGTTTTTCTGCTCCTTCAACAGACCAAGGTTTGCATAGGCGGGAACCTTTTCGCAACCGCTTTGCTTTTGGACGAGGACGGCCCCCAAACCTATATCGCTGCGTCCGTATGCGTTTTCGTTTCGGCGGTTTCGTCGAAATGAGCGAGCACGGGCGGGTTTTGCAGGCGTTGTTTCAGCTCGCAGAATGCTTTTTCTTGAGCGTTTTCCGAGGCGAAAGGGGTGCTATCTTTGGTCAGGCGCGTGAGTGGCTCTACGATGCGTGCGAAGCTTGCGACGAAGCGCCGATAGTATGCGCACAGTCCGAGAAATCTTCGCACGCTCTTTTTGTCTTACGTCTGGGGAAGTTCGCTATGGCTGATGTTTTCGCCGGGGTCAGGCAGGACTCCCGCGGCGTTGACGACATGTCCTAAAAACTTGAGTTCCTCGTAAGCAAAGCGGCACTTTTCGGGCTTCAGCGTTAACCCCGACTGAGCGAATAGCCTCGAGTACCGACTCTCAACCTTGCAAGGTGTTCATCGAAAGTCCGGGCGAATACCACAACGTCGTCGAGTTAGACGAGGCAGGTGTGCCACTTAAGGCCAGCTAGCACAGTGTCCATGACTCTTTGAAACGTTGCTGGCGGCGTGCACAGCCCAAACAGCATCCCCTTGAACTCGTACAGACCGTCCGGGGTTATAAATGCAGTCTTCTCTCCGTCTTTCTCATCCACATAAATTTGCCAGTAGGCGGTCTTCAGATCTATCGATGAGAAGTACTTCGCGTGGAAGAGGTGGTCGATTGAATCGTCGATTCGTGGGAGGGAGTACACACCCTTTTTGGTGATTTTGTTCAGTCTCTGGCAGTCAACGCTGAACCTCAAAGTGCAGTCCTTTTTTATCACGAGTACGACCGGCGCAGCCCACGGACTTTTCGATGGCTGTATTATGTCGTCGCTCAGCATGTCGTCGACTTGAGTCCGGATGGCTTCCTGCTCGTGGAAAGAGACGGTCTACGGTGACTGCCGGGTTGGCCGGGCTCCATCTTCGGTTATTTTTTGATGCTTCGCTAGAGGTGTCTGACGTAGTTTGGAGTTCGACGAAAAACACTCGCTGTAGCGACGCAGCAAAGCCAATAGTTTTGTGGCGGCGCCCCAGCAGCTTGCGTCGTCTGCTGCCGCAAACGGGTACGCTCCAGGAACGATGACGCTGGGGCTGAGCCACGAGTGGCGAGTGCTGACCACACGCTCGCGGTGCGGGCTGGGCACGAGCGTGGAATAAAGCGGGGACCCCAGTTTTGGGTCCACGGCGCTGTAGCGTGCAGACGTGTGTCTTCTCATCTCTCTGTCGCCGTCGCGACATTGGTGACCCGGACGTTGCAGCGGAGCCACGTACTCAGAATGGACCCTCCCCGCGATGCCAGCGGTCCTTCTGTGTCCTCCGCTGCCTCTTCACCTGGCATCTCCGCCATCGCTTGCCGTTTGCCGCCCTTCAGCGCTAAGCACCCCGACGTGTGGTTCCTTGAAGCCGAGGCAAGCTTCCGAGTGAGTCACATCACGTCGCAAGAGACCCGCTTCAACCATCTACAACAGTCACTGCCTATTGAGATCGCGGTTGAGGTTCGTGACATCCTTGCGAACCCGCCTACCACGAACCCTTACGACACGTTGAAGGCTGCCATCTTGAGCCGCACGAGCCCTTCGGAACGGCAGCGTTTCCAGCGGCTGCTTTCTGCAGAGGAGTTGGGTGACCTTCGACCTTCGCAGCTCCTTCACGCACTGCAAACCCTGCTCGGAGACGCACCTTCTGCCACTAACTCCCGTTTGTTGAAAGAACTTTTCCTGCGACGGCTCCCCTCTTCTGTGCAGATGATCCTCGTGACTGCTTCTGACCTTCCCTTGTCCGCGTTCGCCGCTCATGCTGAGAAGATAATGGAAGTCGCCACGTTGCATCCGCCTTTGTCCACGGTGGCATCCGCTTAATCTTCCGACCATACCACCGTGGCGGCGCCTGCTACTCCTTTGCCCTCACCGCTATCCGACGACCTCGCGGCTCTCCGAGAGCGCATGCAAAACTTGGAGGAGCTTGTCGCCTCGGCTGCTTACATCTCGCCACCGCCTCGCAAACTTCGAGCACGCCGGTTTTTCCCTTTTCGCCGAACCCCGTCTCCGCAAGTATTTCGCCAGGAAGGCACAACGCGCCAGCCACCTCAACACCCTGATTCATTGTGCTGGTACCATCGCCGCTACGGTGCAGCGGCGCAACGTTGCACCCGTCCTTGCGGCTGGCCGGGAAACGGGACGAGGGATCATTAGCGGCGACCGATTCCCAAGCCAGCGACAGTCGCCTCTTCTACATCACAGATGCAACCAGTGGTCAACGTTTCCTAGTTGACACTGGTGCTGAAGTGAGTGTGCTCCCCGCTAATTCCTGTGACCGCACTCAAGCACCACTGTGCCATCTCCAAGCTATTAACAAGCCCAGCATTCCCGTGTACCGAAAAAGATCCCTGATGGTAAACATCGGCCTACGCAGTGCGTTCCGCTGGATTTTCCTCGAGGCCAACGTGAGTCACGCCATTCTAGGGGCCGATTTCCTTTCGCACTTCCGCCTCCTGGTTGACATGGCCCGAAAAAGAATCCTGGACGCCACAACCGGCCTTTCTGTCATCGACAAATCGTCTCCAGTCCATCCGTTCGCATTTATCGCTTCTTTGCGACCTACCTTCTCCGTACCGGGAATTGCTGAACGAGTTTCCTTCCCTGACTGCCCCTCCAGACTCGACAAAGCCAGTGAAGCATGACATCGTTCATCAGATGATCACCACCGGTCCACCTACGCACGCCGTGGCGCGTCGACTGGCTCCAGAGAAACATAAAATCGCGGAACAGGAATTTCACCACATGGTTGAAATCGGCATAGCTCGCCCGTCATCGAGCAACTGGTCCTCGTCGTTACACATGGTCCCGAAGAAATCAGGAGACTGGCGACCTTGTGGTCATTACTGCTCCTTGAACGTGGCCACTGTACCCGACAGGTACCCCCTACCTAATATACAGGACTTCACCAATAACCTCAGTGGATGTACCATCTTTTCAAAGCTTGACCTCCAAAAAGCCTACCACCAAATCCCCGTAGCCCCGGATGACGTCAAGAAAACTGCCATCATTACACCGTTTGGCCTCTTCGAATTCACTCGGATGCCTTTCGGGTTACGCAACGTAGCTCAGACTTTGAGCGCTTCATAGACGTCGTCCTCCGTGGCCTACCTTTTGTTTTCGCCTACATAGATGACGTTCTTGTCGCCAGTTCATCGCTATCTGAGCACCTGCACCATCTGCGGATAGTTTTCGAACGCCTAGCAGAGCATGGCCTCATCCTTAATAGCGAAAAGTGTGCGTTCGGGTTGCCGTCGTTGGAGTTTCTCGGTCATTTCGTTGACTGCAATGAAATTCGCCCCCTGCCAGACAAAGTGAAGGCCATAATCGACTTTCCCCGACCTGAGTCCTTGCGCCAACTGCGCCGTTTCCTAGGGATGGTGAATTATTACCGACGGTTCATCCCAGACTGTGCGGCCATTGTTCAACCTCTCGAAACTTTCCTTCAAACTTCCAAGTCTCCCGAGTGCAGTTTTGAATGGTCTGAAGCTGCTGATCGCGCATTCACTACCACCAAGGAGCGCCTGGCCTCTTCTACCCTCCTCGTGCACCCGCGCCACAACGCTCCCACAAGCCTGATGGTAGATGCTTCCCACTGTGCGATTGGAGGTGTACTTCAGCAGCACATCCGCGGCAGCTGGCACCCGCTCGGTTTCTTTTCAAAGAAGCTTTCTCCCACTGAGCAACGGTACAGCACTTTCGGACTGGGAACTCCTGGCGGCATACCTCGCTGTGAAGCATTTCCGCTTTTTTCCTCGAAGGCCGCAGCTTCGTGATCTTCACCGATCACAAGCCTCTTACGAACGCCTTCAAGTCATCGAAGACTACATATTCCTCCACGAGAGACGCGACATTTGGCTTATCTTGCAGAGTTTACGACGGACATTCGGCATGTCAAGGGAGTTAACAACATTCCAGCCGACGCCCTTAGCCGTATTTCCGCCATACAGCGCTCCGGTTTCAGTTCTCAGGAGTTGGCCCAAGCCCAAAGCGATGACGAGGAGCTCCGAACTCTACGTTCTTCAAACAGCTCCTCTCTGCACCTCGAGGACATTCTATGCCCTGATTCGGGAATCAGCATCGTTTGCGACATTGACCCGGTCTCAGGCCGCAGACGGCCGTACCTTCCTGCGTCTCTCAGGCGCATTGCCTTCAACTCTATTCACCGTCTCTCTCATCCTGGAGTTCGTGCCTCACGGCGTTTGATTGCCGAGAGATACGTCTGGCCGGGCATGAATACTGACGTACGCGCCTGGGCCCGTTCCTGCCTCGCCTGCCAACAATGCAAGGTCTCTCGGCATACCACATCGCCTCTGGCTACTTTCCCACTACCGGACTCAAGGTTCTCCACAATTCACGTGGACCTTGTTGGCCCACTACCACCATCTAAGGGCTGCCGCTACATCCTTGACAGTGATCGACCGTTTTTACCCGCTGGCCGGAGGCTTCTCCAATCGACGATATTACGGCTGAGACTGTTGCTTCTACGCTTATGTCGACGTGGATCGCCCGTTTTGGCGTGCCATCGGAGATTATCACAGACCGTGGCCGCCAATTTGAGTCCACACTCTTTCGCCGCTTGACATGCCTACTCGGCGTTACTCACCTAAAAACAACGGCCTATCATCCTCAAGCCAACGGCATGGTCGAGAGGTTTCATCGTCAGCTCAAGGCCTCGCTGATGGCTCACGAATCACCTGAGCAGTGGGCAGTTCACCTTCCTCTTGTGCTGCTAGGATTACGCACTGTCATCAAAGATGATCTTGGTTGTGCCGCATCCCAAATGTTCTACGGCACGTCTTTCCGATTACCGGCAGACTTCCTGGTCCCCCCACAGCCTCAAGATAACCCTTCCTCTCCTGGCCCATCCTACGTAAAAGATTTAACCCGGTTTTTCAGCTATATCTGTCCCCAACCGCCACGGCCGTGTTCCACAAAACCCACTTTTATTCACCCAAGTCTTTCTGTCAGCCAATACGTTTTCATCCGCATCGACAGTGCCCGCCGGCCACTTCAACCGCCCTACACCGGCCCTCATCTCGTCATTTCACGCGGCGAAAAGACGTTTACAGTTCGCGTTAACGGCCGCGACACTGTCGTTTCCATCGATCGCCTCAAGCCCGCTTTCACCGAGGCCGAACCGCCCGCCTTCGACACCACCATCCACCACTCCACCCTGAACACCACCACTCTCCCCTCCGTTCGCAGCCCCACCCGTGAACATCCCAGCGCAAAGACTGTCCGTTTCGCCGACACTCCGTCTGAAGGAGGGGGGGGGGCTATGTGGCGGCGCCCCAGCAGCTTGCGTCGTCTGCTGCCGCAAACGGGCACGCTCCAGGAACGATGACGCTGGGCTGAGCCACGAGTGGTCGAGTGCTGACCACGCGCTTGCGGTGCGCGCTGGGCACGAGCGTGGAATAAAGCGGGGACCCCAGTTTTGGGTCCACGGTGCTGTAGCGTGCAGACGTGTGTCTTCTCATCTCTCTGTCGCCGTCGCGACAGTTTGTTCTGTTGTTCTTGCGGTAGCGCCCGATTCACGTCGAAGGTATGCGGAAACTTGAAGGTATCTTCGGCTGCGCGTTCAAAGACGGCGACGGCGATTACGTCACCTGCTTGTTGCGTTTTTTCGAGGAATGCAATTGCAACGCCCTTGTTTATATGCTGGTACTCTTCGGTGAAATTAATGACCAAAACGTTGGATTTGCGTTGCTTAAGCCGCACAATGCCTCTTCCGACAGGCACACCGCGGTCAAGAAGCAACCTTTGGTCACTCTCTACGATAGCGTCGGCATCAGGAACAGCACCTTCCCAGTAGACGGTGATCATCAAGCTTGCGCTGGGTGGCAGGGTGACATAATCATCGGCGATCCTTACAGCTGCACGGTGTTCGGGGTTCGGTTCTGGCGTCATAGAGTGATCGGAGGAAAACGTTATCGACTTGGCCTGCAGATCAGTTATTGCGCCGTTGTATGTCAAAAAGTCCATTCCGAGAATTACGTCGCTGGAGCAGTTGAGCAAAACGACTAACACGACAGGGTACGTCGTGCCGTCTATGGTGACGCGCGATGCGCACGTTCCACTTGGCGTCACGAGGTGGCCTCCTGCTTTGCGTATGTGCGGACCATCCCATCTGGTCATAAATTTCTTCAGCTTGGACGCAAATGGTCCGCTCATTACGGAGTAGTCGGCTCCCGTGTCTACGAGGGCGACAACATCAAAGCCGTCGATGGACGCCTTGACGTCGGATGCCCCCTTCCTCGAGTTCTGGGTGGGTCGGGGCGTCGCATCTCGGCTTGTGAGTGTTGACGGTCGGGCACTGTGCGTCGTCGTTGTTGTCTTCCCAGCGGACGTCTCGGTCAGGTCGGGTACGCGTCGCGCCGTACAGCTGTCGTCGTGTTCGGGAGTCTCGTCAGGGGTAGGTCGGGTCGTCGGGATGGGGGAATGTCGTGAATCACTGTCTTCGGCGCGTCCTTGCGTCGTTGGAGGGTTTCCGGTTTTTCGGCCGTAGAGCAACTTTACCTCCAGAAGTTGCTGCTTTTAGTTTCCCTCGCGTGGGTTGGTGGACCTTCCACGGGCGAAGTCAGCATTGCTACGGCGGTTCGGCGATTGGTATGGGTAGGGCGATTGCGAACGGTTGAAACGCGCTGGGCCACGGGTGGTTTCAGATAGATACTCGTCGATGTCACGTGGTTGTTGGCAAGGGAGAGGGCGAGGTGCGTCGACGGAGAAACGACGCAGTTCGAGTCTCTTGTATGGCCAGCGCAGTAGATGTGGTCGGCCTCTCTGCAGTGGTAGCACAGAGGACGATGAGCAAGAGTTCGCCATTTGTCCGTCTTCCTCGGCGTCTGGTTTCGGTCTACCGGGGGTCGGGCGGGTGACAGTGGGCGGCGGTACGGCGGGTGCCTCTTGACGGCGTGTTGGAGCAGGGCGGGTTCGACTAACAGCCGCGGAGTATGTCATAGCTTGTGGCTCTCGGGGTATTTCGGATGGCGTAGAAGTTCCCAACGCTTGTTGCACTCCTTCTCTAATCACTTCGATAAGGGCTAGCGACTTGGGGCTGAGGCGGCGTGGGGAGAAATTTACGCAGCTCCTCTCTCACTACTGCGCGGATGTTCTCGCGAGGGCTTTCAGCCGGAATCCACATGTTGTCAATGTAGTTCGCATTAGCCGCGTCAAGAAAGTTCTGCTCGTACTGCTTAGCACGCATTTCGAAGGCCTTCTCAATTGTAGTGGCTTCGGTTAGGAATTCGGCGACGGTTTTGTCCGGGTTGCGGACAAGTCCAGCAAACCGTTCCTCCTTCACACCACGCATTAAGAAGCGTAGCTTCTTTTCTTCCGTCATACCGGGGTCCGCGCGGCGAAATAGTTGCTTCACCTCCTCAATGAAGATCACAACCCCTTCGTTGGGGTGTTGCGTGCGCGTTTACCAACAAAAGGGTGGCTTGTTGTTTCCGCACGACGTAGCGAATGTTTTGAGGAATTCGCTCTTAAAGAGAGTTCAGTTGGTTGGGGAGCTTTCATGGTTCTCAAACCACATTCGGGGCGTATCTATTAAAAAGAAGAAAACATGGTGGAAGGTTTCGTCGTCATCCCACCCGTTAAAGATGCGGACGCGCACCACTTTCTACAACCAGTCCTCAGGGTCTCCTCCGAGAGATCCGCGGAACGATGGTGGTTCCCGGGGCTGTTGCAGGACGAGGGCAGGATTAGAAGCGCTGGTCATGGGGCCTGAATTGATCATGGTGGTGGTTGCAGCGGTCGTTTTTTTTTGTCCGTCTGGCAGGAGACCAAACTACGGTGGGAGATCTGGCAGCCGGCGGCTGGCTCTAGTGGGACTCGCTTGGCGGCTGCCAGATGTCGTTGGGAGCATACAGGGTGCGTACCCCGTGCCTCTACCTGATATCACGGAGCCAAAGATGAGGCAGTCGTCTTGAAGGAAAAGCACGTTTATTGGAGCGAACTTGTGCTCCCCTATCAACTTCAAAAGTACACAGACGGCGAAGCAGCTGTCAACAAAGTGACGTTGCGTCGGCGAGCGTCTCAGAATGGAATGCCGTGGCGTCTGCTGTGAAGGTTTATATCTTTCGGCGCGAGAGTTTCTGGAACCGTCGATTCACATCCAGAACATTGTAGATCACAGCAGATTATTCTGGGCTAGCGGCGTTAGGGCGAAACACTCTGCTTATCTGCATGAGATAGCCCGTGCGGCATAAAAATAACGAATGGAACACGCGCTTCGCATGGGACAGAGATAACAGATCCAGGCGCGGCCGGGCATTAAAAACAAACAATAAATAAACAAACCAGTATATGGTTCAAGGCAATATTTTGATACCCTACACGTCCTATCAGTATCACTTTGAATTTTAACCCAATCAATAATTGACTAGCCATGACTTTATCATGATGGTATTATGATGGTGCATTTCTTTTCACTCCAAGCGATTCCCCTCATTGAGACCTTTACCTTGATACCCAACAAGCCCTATGGCGATAAATTTTAATTTACACTCAATCTATGACTTACCACGACTATCTCATAATTATAACCAGAAAACATTTTTATATTTGTCACACGTGTTTGCCAGCAACAAGACATGTAATTATGATATCCCACGCATCCCATATGATATCCCAGCAGGATCATTTGGAATTATAATGAAATGTGACTAACCATGACCCTCATCTTTGTAAGCAGGACGCATTATTTATATGTCCTACGTGATTCTTCCAAATTAAACCTTGAATTTGATACCCCATTTGTTTAGCGGTCTCACCTTGACTTTTAACCCAATTTGCTACTCACCATGACCATATCATTATTAGAACGAATAAGCCTTTTTTTATTCTCCCACGTGATTCCCCTCATCAAGATCGTAAATTTGATACCTACACGCCCGAGCGGGGTTACTTCGAATTTTAACTCGAAATACGATTCGCCATGACTATCTCATGCATATGACCAAGAAGCATTTTTGTATTTGTCCCACGAGATTCCCCTAATTGAGAACATAAATTTGATAGCCAAAACATCCTAGTGGCATCAATTTGTATATTAACAGAAACAATGATTAACCATGACTATCTCAAAATGTAGCCATACAGCTTTTTTTACTATGTGGTTTCCCTCACCGCAACCTTGAATTTGATGTCCGGCACACCATAGCAGCTATATTTTCAATTTTAACCAAACTTTTGTCCCATTATGACTACAACATATGATAATAATCAGGAAGCATTTATGCATTTGTTCGACGTCATTCTCCTCATTGAGACATTTTTTTCATACGCCACACGCGCTAGCGCTATGAATTTGATTTTTTTCCGAATCTATGAGCTGCTATGACTAGGTCAGTATATAACCATAACGCATTCTTTCCCACGTTATTCCCCTCCTCCAAACCGTGAATATGATTCCCCACACGCCCTCGTGGCATCATTGGGAATTTTAACCGAATAGATGACTTATTATGACTGCCTGATGTCTATGCACAGGAAGCATTTTTTCAATTTATCTCGCATGATTCTGTTATTCGGGACGTTTAACTTAATACCTTACACGCCTTGGCGACATCTGTTTGAATTTTACACAATCTATCTCATAATGCGGTCATTATTCTATCTAAAGAGGCGTCGCTCTGTCAGTTCAGATGAAAGCGCATTGAGGACAGCGGAGGGGACAGCCGCCACCCCTTTCGCCTGGTGCTCACCCCTTCGTTTTTACCCTAGCAAATCAAATCGTTAACGGAAGCAGGCGAACAACCAGCAAGAAAGCACTGCCGTGTGCTTCCCACCACCATCTTATAGGATCCATCAAGAGGAAAAGATGTCATAACCCTTTTTATGACCTCCCCAGTAGAATATTATTCCCACGCCCAGCCGCTAAATCAGACACCCCCTACTCTCCACCCATAAATAATGCGCATCGCGAGTGCTACCGTACCCGCAGCCAACCTGAATTCCGAGCCCAAAGCAGCACATAAAAGTTCACCGCCAACCATATCTGCCTCCTAGGCTACTCATGTACTCAGAACTCAAAATGCACTCAAACTCAAAATGTACTCATTACTCAAAGTGTACTCCAACTCAAAATGTAGTCAAAACTGAAATTGTACGCTAACTCAAAATGTACTCAAAACTCAAAATGTGTTCAAACTCAAAATGTACTCAAACTCAAAATGTACTAAGTACGGAAAATGTATTCAAACTCAAAATGTACTCAAAACTCAAAATTGACTCAGACCTCGCTCGGTCTCAGGCGTACTCAAACTCAGTCGGGCCCAAACTCACTCAAGCTCAAACTCACGATGCTACACTATCCTCGCGCTCACTCAAACTCAAACTTACGCCTGAGTTTGAGTCCAAATCAGTGTGAGTGAGTGGAATCATGAGTGCGTTCGCCAACCTCTGGCCAAGCCCCTGGCGTGCAAACCACCCTGGTCACCCGTGCTTCCGACGTCGCCGCTCGGCTCATGCCCGTGGCCACGAGTATCCTCTGACCTAAGGAAGGAGATGCTCAATAATTATTAATATTAAAATTCTTTATTCAGAAGGGGAGACCCAAGGTCTAGTCAGGGTTGTGCAGCACGGTATAGAAGGTTAGAGCGTCTAAATTCTCTTGTGTGTCCCCGTGGTACAAGCGAAAGTCCACAGGCACATAACAGTCTCTCTTGGGTGAGGCCGGCCAAGAGGAGGCGATGCCCTCTCCTGGAGGGTCTTGATGTATGGCGGAAGATCGGCGTTCCTCTAAACCACGAGCACCTAATGCCAAATGTTTTCTTTCTCTATCTCTATGGAAGTCCTCGACGTACTCCCGCTAATGCAAAGGAGAGCCGACTCTGTAAGCGACAAGCAGATCATTTGCTTTGAAAGTGAAAAAGTTTAAAGCTTCATGGTCAGCACACAAGCAGTGGAGGAGGGCATATGGTCACGCCAATTTGAACCTGTACCCCATGTGTCAACATAGAGGTTACAAATTATTCACCTGCCTTATTACACTGCCTAATTGCTCCCACAACGTGACCCTCAAGATGAGATTTTTGATTGGAAACGGTGCGATAATTGACTTGGTGACTACTTCCGTAAGTTTCTCCTCCGAGCACGTCCTGATTATATAGCCAAGCTCCGAACACCGTGTTGCAAGGATCACCCAAGATAACGTAACAAAGCCACCTTGCGTAAGTGTACAATCCCCGTTTACTGTAAGGATGCTGTTCGGGACGTCGCTGCTATTGTAAAGAGCGACAAATATTTACTTCTGGACAGCGGTGTGTCCACAGCAAGAGGCATTGTGCGTTTGTAGAAAACAAAAGTGTCCGTTTTGATCACCGCTTTCCTTGTAGACTACAGCATTTAAACTAAGGAGCCGCAATTGTGGGATCGCGGGGCCGTAATTGCGGGTGCCGTACTTGTGGTGCCGTAACAAAACGAAGCTGATATCAAGCTTTTGCATCTTTTCAAAACAAACTTTGGGCTAGCGCGAAAAAAACGGAAAGGATATTGGCCTTTGCTCTGCCGCGACAACGAGTTGTTTTGTTGAACGCTTCTTTATTTCAGACACCTTTACAAAGCTTCGCGTTTCACCTTAGGATGAAGGCTGACCTTTCTACAGTCACTGTAGCGCCTGTCCTCAAAACAGCGGCGAGCCATCCGAGCACAATTCGAAGACAGGTCTGCTGACGACGTAATACATCAAGCTTAAAGCCCCATGGCTGCACTGGTCATACTTGTGTAAAAGCACGCGCATTTAGTTTCGCCATTGCCGACCCATGACACAACGAAATTACGAAATCGACATGTACCCCCTGCGCTGATCAAGGACGCCCTCGACGACTCTGCCATAGGGAGTACTTCTTTGAGAGATCTGAACATAGGCTACTTGAAAATTAGAGAGCACAAAAGAGAACGAGAACAGACTGCTGTTACAACACATGATATCCTGTACTAATTTAAGGTGATGCCGTTTAGGCAGTGCACGGAACCAGCGATGTTTCTAACGACCATGCATACTGTGAACGCTGGCGTGAAGGGAGACAGCTGCCTCAATTACCTTGAGAAGCACTTGCTATTCCCCAGATGTTCCACGAACACCTTGCAAGGTTGAAGTCAGAACTCAAGGGAATTCGTACGTAGCGGTCAAACTTGACGCCTGAAAAGAGTAGGTTCGCGTACGAGAAACTGAAGGTTTTGGGCAACGCCTTGAACCGAGATAGTCCTGCCTTACCCGTCAAAAAACGTAAGGCATAGTGAAATTCTGAAGAGCTATCGGCAAAATGGTGTACAATATTTCCCTGTCAATGTGCGCACTACCGGCGCTTTTTCGAAACCTTGAGACAATTGTTAGCGCCACTCACGCCTTGATAAAAAACCACGTCTTTCTGTCGGAAAAAAAGTTCAAAAGGCAGCATTTTGCGACCTGGAAGAGCGCCTGAAAGCGACGCCTCTGATCCCTCATTTCGATGAAAAGGTCAGAACAGAGAGGAAACACGGACGCCAGTGATATGAGCTAAGACGCCGCCCTCGTCAAAAAGTGCAGTGATTACAAAACGTTTTTGGTAATGCCAGCCGCACTCTGTCGAAAAATAAGAAAAACTACTTTACTGGAAAAATACCGCTTGGTATTATGTGG
Organism: Haemaphysalis longicornis; assembly: GCA_013339765.2. Taxonomy (NCBI): domain Eukaryota; kingdom Metazoa; phylum Arthropoda; class Arachnida; order Ixodida; family Ixodidae; genus Haemaphysalis; species Haemaphysalis longicornis. Next base: position 133,767,761 of record CM023454.1, read on the forward strand.
CCAATTTGCAAACTTCTCCCGAAAGTGCATCTGAGAGCGTTCAAGGTTGGAACACGCCACCATGCGCTGGGCTCGCTCCTCAATTCGAAGAAATGGAGCTTATTGTGGAGCTGCCTCGGCTGTAGAGCCTTGCACCGGCAAGAATTCGGCGTTACTATTGTCTATAAATCCTGCAGAATTCAGACACCGACCTTAATCACGCGCCCGTCGACACACATACGCAGGACTGCAATGAAGACGGCGCGTTATTTGAAATACTTATGAAGAGTGACTTTGCCAACCCGCTGCGTACCGAGTTTCATGTCCCGGGCCTGGATTAAATACGTTGACCGAACGAAACATCGCAGTTCCAGGTGTGTTGGTGCGCATGTTGCCTGCTTCTATCGCCAAAAGTATTGTTCCTGTAACGAAAACAAGAATCTTTTCTAATTGCACCGCTGTCGCGGTAGTATTTTCTGCTAAAGTAGTCTGTGTAATATATAAGAAAACAAAAAAAGAGATTACACAGTGTAGTTTTTAACCATTAAAATACTAGAGATTGTCCATCTTCTGTACGAGAAATGTGATGTGCTTCAAAAGCTTCCGTGTTCTTGTACAGAGTAAAATCAAGCCATCAAGACCTTCTTTCCATGAACACATACCATTTGGAAACTGTCGGTACCGTTTTTGTTTTCTTAGTCCTCAAAAGGGAAGACTGGTGTTTCTAGCGTGTTCCCTGAATGAATGTGTGTAAAATAATAAACGCTGCACAAAGAAACTTACCGTCTTTGACTGAAAATATCAAAGGGTGATTGAAAGTTCCACTTTGGTCCAAGGTTTTAAAAAGAATATCAAAAATATTGACTGCGGATTTAAAGTGTTTTGGTTGGGCGCAAAAAAAACTATTTAAAGCTGAATTGTGGAATTACGTAAAAATGTAGGAAATATCCACAATAATACTGTACAAAACAAGCCAAAAAATGCACTGCTGTAATTCGGTTCGAAGTTTCTGGAACGTGCCCAGATATAAGGTAAATCTTACTTTTATACGGGAAAGAAAATGTAAACACACAAGGCAGACTAAGAATAAAGAAGAATCATTGAACAATACCTATGCTAGGACGTGTGCTGCCATGGTTACAAAAAAAACAATGCCCGTTCTGTGGCCTACCAAAAGACGTGGGTCTTCACAAGGCAAAAGGAAGGTCTCATATGAAAGTGGTGCCGTAGATAGCAGAAGCCGTGGTGTTTTTAGGTTAGTTCACGCCGAGCTCGGGTTTTCGCGGCAGGGAGCGAGAAGCATTCCGAAGCCTCCAGGGCTGCTGAAAGAGCACAGTGGTGCTCTGGGATAATTTATTATTCATTGATTAATCTATTTTGCCCGGTCGCAAGAGAAACAACTATCCTCACGGCCTCACTGTTTACCCCAAAATGTCGCAACACATTTTGTAATGCGTTGAGGTTCCTACAAAAGTAAAGGAACGACCAATGATGGTACTCTTTTTGTACGGCATTGCTGCATTTCAAGTAGTTTTGAAATTATTAGCCAAAGTTGACTTGAACTTGTTAGCTTCCCCAAGGCGTCTCCACAGCACCAATTCCTACCCAATTCTTTGGGCAGGCATGGTTTGTTTAGGATATCGTAAGCACATAGTGTTCAATTCCTTAGATCTGCCAGATACAACACAATATCTTCAATAGAACACGTTTTGCCTTCACCACATGGTGAAGTTCATTCAGTGTCAAAAAGTTGCGATTTGTTTCAGCACTGCAGCACTTGCTCATTGGATTGTGTTGTGCAATTCACCGGTGGTCTCTACACTAGCTGGGTCCATTCTCTGTTCTTCTTGCAGGGTTAGTCGACAAGAAGAAAAACGCTGGTTCAACCAACCAACCAACCACGTGTGACGTGAGTCTTAACGGCTGCAAAAATATTTATTGTGGCAAATTGATTTGACCAACATGTGGGCTCAACTCCAGTGCAATGCTTAAGAACTAGTATCGATGACGGATACTTCGTGCTTTTTCTTGGTCTCCTTATGCTATTCAGAAAATGCGCGATGTTGCGTATTTTCTAAGTATTCAACAAATAAAAGCACTGCCGCTCAGCCAATGAAGCATTGTGTTTTGAATTTCACCAATGTGGACAATTCATAAAAAAATATTGAAAATAAAGAAAAGAACAAATGTGCGAAATATACCTCAAATTTTAAAAAAAATCTCCTATCCGGAGCATATTCACTCCTGAGTTACACAGTCATGCTCTTAGTAAAAATACAAAACACAAGGCATTCACTAGTACAAAATATTAGGTGCGGAGAACCTTAGGACCCCAAAATGGCAGTCCGTGTCCGTGCGCCTAGCATTCACAATTCCAAAAAATCACCAAGGCACCGGCGGAATTCGGGCCTTTGTCTGGTAGACCAGAATTAGTGTCAGTCTTCTTACCCATTGGGCTACGACCTTTTTTCTTTATTACGAGTCTTCAACGCACGTACAACACAAAAATAACCACTACAGTGCGTGTGGTACAAAACACACCGACATAAACATACTAGGCGCGCCACCATTTAGGCTTTGTTATTTAATCATCACTTTAAAATAATTAACGGCTCTAGAAATTCCAACCAATCTGGTACCGGCTGCTGGACTCTCAGCCCCTCAACGAACTCCGTGGCACTCTCCAGCCGAAACTGCCGGCCGGTCGGGCATCCACGTCTCCATGGAGCCACGCCATGCGCGCCGGCCACATGCTGTGAAGGCCCAGGACCAGTAATAATCGTGGGAGGCTCCTTCTTTATTTTCTATACATAAATACTGTACACCATGCGGTTTACACCATTAAGTGGGAAGGTTTTGTTCAAGGTTCGCTGCATAACATCCCAAAAGTGAACCGCCATCTAACAGTGCATAAAACTTGGTCTATGTTATCCGGTTGTTTACAAATTGTGCAGTAAGTACCCCGCGGTGTATCTAAGCCCCTTTATTTTTACCATGATTTCATAGTAAGTGTCCCTGAATGAAGTATAAAAAAGGACTTCATCTCCGGTTTTACGACCATACGTTTTACACTTTTCGGTACATCCTGCCCTGGGCTTTCTTTGTACAGTTCTCTATATTGCGGTAACGGGAACAGACTGTCGCAAACGTCTTTGTATAATTTTGTCCATGACACTGTGCTCAAATATTCTGTCGAAAAGCGAGTTAACAGAATCCTGAGTGACATGGCAACTTCTTTAAAATATTTTGAATTCCTTCACCGCATGTGCAAACTGAATACGACAAATTTCGGCAGTGTTTGAGACAGACGCACCTGGCAAATTGTTTGTAAAAAAATCGCTTGTATCACGAAGAAAAAGAAACCTATTCCCCAACTGGTGGACACACAGGTGCGCCAACCAAAGTACGCCGTTTTGACGCGTCGAAAAATGTTATCTTCACTGCACCTTTCCCAAGTAGACGATCAAATAAACACTGCAAATGAAGGATGCATTTTTTGTACATTCAAACACGAGCAATGCAACACTTGCATAACGTACCACTTTTTGGCAATAAAAAATAAATGACAAACGGTCGCTTTAGCAAACATTGAAAGAAAAGCTCCTTTCCACTTTTCTGCACTGTCACGTATGTCTTGAGTTCAGGCGCGCCAATACGGTTCGCTTTCCTGTTGACACTCCAGTGGCGTCTCTAGATACTTTACGCGACTGGTTTCCCAGCACACGTTGGCAAAAAACCTGGTGTCCCTATGCCAGAAACCCCGACATTTCCCCCAGTCTACCGCAGTACCTGATATTTATTCGAAACGTCTTAACAATGTTCCCCGCTTTTCTAACAGTTTCCTTGGTCCTACAGAAAACAGTATTGCCATCTGCGTAGGCCAGAAGTTTTACAACTGCCTCACAGAGCTGAAACCCGCGGAGGTGTTCACATTCAATTATATTGAAGCCGCGCGTCTCGATATACAGGGAGCAAACAAGTGGGGTCAGAGGGCTGCCCTAGCACAGCGACCGTTCCACGTTAAAGGGGGCCTTCAGCGTCTGGTTTACAATTATTCTCGTGGTGCATTTTTGGTATGCCAAAGCCACCCTTTCCTTGACGACTGCTCCAACATTCACATGATCTAAAATCAGCAACAATAATTCATGGAACACACAATCAAAGCTTTTTCCAACAGAAGCTGGGAAATCGCCACGCTAGCTCGGGCAGCGCCGCCGCACTCTAGCACACATCTCGCCTTGTGTGTGTTTGAAAATATAGTGAGTCCTTCCATGCCACACGTCTGGTGTGGATCTACAAACACCTTGATGACGTTTGAATTCTTTGTGCATGCACCTTCATAAAAATTTTGTAATCGACATTTGTCAAGGATATAGGTCGATATGCTTTAACATGTTTTGGTTTGTGTTAAGATTGGATATCGTGTGCGCTTCTCCTTAAAATGGAGGCAATCTATTTATTTCAAAGGCCTCGTTAAATTGTGCTTGCAATAGATGCGATCTATCGTTTTTCAAGACCTTGTAAACGGCTGCACTTCACCCGTCTAGACCAGGTGACTTTCCGTTGTTCAAACTATCGATCCCTCATTCAACTTCAGCAACTCCAATAGGCTGGCTGAAACTTTCTTTGTACTCCTCATCAATCCTTGGAAAAGCACTAATAAACGCGGTTTTAAAGGCCTCGAACTCAACCCTGCGGAAAGCAAAGAATTCTTTGTAGTAGTGATAAAATGCCCATTCAATCCCTTGCTGATCGCCGCCACCCGTCCTTCCCAATTTATCTCCCTTATAAGATTACTCCGAGCGTTCGCCCGTTCAATACTCAGCGCACGCTTCGTAGGGGCTGCTCCACCATCTAATCAGTGCAATCTCGCTCTCACGAGGGCTCCATGATAGATTTCATCGTCACGCGCCTCAGGTTTCTGTTTCATTTTTCTGATATCCTCACTAAAATCCCCAGGCGCATTGCACTCTTTACGGATAAGGTTTTCTAGGTTTCACCGTAGCGTCATTTTTATAATTTTTGTTCAAATCGTACGACACTGGAACTTTCAGTGGCCCTCATTTTTTCCTCCTGTTTACACAACTCCCACTATTCACTGTTCGCAATGTCCGTCTGTGACTATCTGTACGCACGTCACCATTATTCGAAAATCGAGCAAAATTTCACTTGAGCCATGAGTTCCAGTTTCATTTAGGGAATATAGAGGTGCAACTCACGGCTCAATTGGAATGATGGTGGGTGGGATAATCGGAAGTCAGTCGGGGCGCAGTTAGACTGTCATTTGGAGTCTCCATACTCCGCACCCACGGCATCTTCCAGGAAGTGGAGCTACTTCCGTTTTGGCAGTTTATTTGAGGAAGTAAATGGGAACAGTATTTGTATCAGATGACAAAAAATACTCGAATTTGCACACGAACACTTCACCACGTTGTTCCACAGAGCGTCTTAGCTGTACAGGCATGCGCCTGCCCAATATAGGACGTGCAAGCAAGCGGCTTAACGCCTGCAAGATTACCTTTCCCTACAATGGTATTTCGTAGGGTCAATATGGAGAAAATGGATAGTTCGCAAGTTGAAGGGAGAAGTGCGACGTAGAGCAAGCGGTGTTGCGCCGATTCCATTTGTAGGTTAGAATCAATAGCTGGCTGGATATCAGACATCCCTTTATTGTATCAGTGTAAAAGTTCTCGCTAACGAATGCAAATAAATTCGTTCAGCTTCATGACTCGGCTGCTGATTGCTTCGTAAAGTTCGGCGTACAGAAGGGATGCCGCGCATAACTCAGTCATATGCTTCACACCCACGTCTGATTAGCAACAAGCCCTTAATTCTACGCGTACTAATAGAGTTGGGGCCTCACCCCTTGCTTCTTAAGTTATTTCTCCCTACAACAAGCTAACTATCCATTTTTCTCTTACTGACGCTACGAAATAGCTAACTATCCATTTTCTCTTACTGACGCTACGAAATGCAAATACACCGAAATCTTATCTTCAGCACAAAACCGCAGGCTCGCGCGGCTTTTATGAAGTCAAGCACATGCCATACAGAGAAGACACACTGTGTAACAACGTGGTGAAGTTTGCGTGAAAAAATTCAATTTTTTTCTAATCTGCTAAAACGAAGACTCTTGCAAATAAATGTTCTCAAATCTCCAATTGTTTGTAATTGTGAATGCCGTGTGTTTTATATTTCGGCTGCAACCAAAACAATACGCATTTCAGGGGTGAATATTTCCTGACTTATTACAGGATACAGAAAATCCGGTAATGGTGGTATTGCAAGAGGGCAGTCATATTGTAAAAACAAACAATATACAGACTAAAAAAACGTTTCAAGAACATAAAATTTAAAGCATCTATAACGAACGTGGTGCCAAATCCGGAGGAGTGAAACGCAAACAATCGTAATAAATAAACATTGGTTCACTTGCTGGGGCCGATGAAACAGATTATCCAAAAACGTAATCGCACATGCACAGAGTTTATTTTTGCCACGTCGTCAAGTTCGAAAAATCATGGCTGCATAAAAGCCAAGACAGATTCACTAGCTCGAAATAAAATTTCTCAACTGAATGCTGTGTCGACCGAGTGGGGTGCAGTGTATGCCAAGTTCGTATGGCTCGTGGAAAAAAAATGTCAAAAACATTGTTTTTGAAAGAATACTGATTAGGTGTGGGACAATGCTTGTTTCGTGTTTGGCGCTTGCAGGTTGCCTTAAAATAACTAGACGGATTTATTTTGAATGACTTGTGTATCATGAGATGAAAAATCTCAAACTACAAACCTTAGCGCGCCTCACTAGGCTGTCCAGATCCGCTTTCATTTCAGAAGAGCAGTTGGTGCATCGGCGCGCCTATGACAAATATCGGTGAAACGAACTGCCTTACGTTATTCTCTTTCAACCACGCTTACATTTTTGTTTGTGAAGAGGAACCAGGCGACATTCGCATATTCGAGGATTGGACGGATACGCATGGTATGCGCTAGAAGATTTGTTTGTGTTGTCGAATTACCTAGGGTGCGTTTCAAAGAAAAGTACTTAAGGAGAGCCTTCCTTCTAATATATTACACATGCGCATTCTAATTTAGGGGGTAACAGTATCAAGATGTCCTGATATTTGCAAACAGCCACGTTTCGAAGTAACACATTACCCAGCGAATACGAAATATTTGCCTGCCATTTTATCTTTAATATTGACATGGGCAATGTTTTTTCGGTATTTATTTTCATTAACTACTCTCAAAACTCGGCCTCGACCTTTGTTAGCGACTTGTATAGTTTAACTTACCCCTGTAGTTGTGCAAATTGTCAGGTAGAGGATGCAATCATCTCCAAACAATTTCATTTTCGCTTCGACTACATGTGTGATATCAGATTTGAAAGAAGAAACAACATGCGCGCTGAAACAGAACCTTGGGGCCATACCTCAGCCAAGTTGGCGCGGCTCACTCAAACTCACTCACATATTTTTTTTCGGATGATCACTCAGTCGAACTCAACCTCAATGCTGAGCAGCAGACCTGCACTCACTCAAACTCAAACTCACGGTGAGCAGAAAACTCAGAACTCACTCGGACCCAAAACTAAGAACTCACTCGGACTCAAACCTGAAAATGTACTCAAACTCTAAATGTACCCAGTACTCAAAATTTTCTTTGTACACAACATGTATCCAAGCTCAAAATGTACTCAAACTGATAATGTACTAAAAACTCAAAATGTACTCAGGACTCAAAAGGTACGCTGTACTCATAACGTACTCAAACTGAAAATGTACTCAAAACTCAGAATGTACTCACAAGTCAAAATGCAGTCAAACTCAAAATGTAACCAAAACTCAAAATGTATCCAAAACTCAAAATGACCTCACAACTCAAAACAGACTGAAAACTCAAAATGATCTTCCGAACTCAAATGGACTCGAAACTCTCCCGTGCTAAGAATTTACTCGGGCTCAAATGGACTCTGATTTCTTTACCATTAAGAGTTTTAAAATTCACTGGTGGTAAAAATATTATGAGTGCAAATTTGTGAGCTCGAAATTTTGCATTCCGTACGACATGACACTGAACTCTTGTCAGGTTGGAAAGAATTTTCTTTGCAGGTTTAATACAGGTATACCTGCTGGCCATGTTGATTAGGTCTGGTTGCAAGCAATTGCACGTATATATTGGATACCACCCCTTAATGTAGGCTCCATGTTCGTGTTCAAGTCAGAGGCGGTCTAGACTCGATGGTGTGCTGTGGCACTAGAGCGAAACAAACAAGGTTGGACGAGGGGAGGTACGCTCACTGCTAAGTTCTTTTACGTCGACGCTGTTTAGGATTACCGTCTGCATTCATTGTTCTGCAACCTGGAAGAAACGTTTTATGCGAACTGTCCCCGCGTATCTCGTAAGTGCGAGCCGTTCATGAATATGCCTTTAGTTTTAATGCGTAGCATTCTTTGCCGAGTATCCCCCTTCTTTCTCCTCCGGCCAGGATCGTATAACGCACTGCATTCCCACAAAAATATAGATACCACGGAAGTTCCACCTCTAATCATTGTAAAACCGTAATTGTAGATTGTTCATCAAACGAAAAAAAAACTAACAAAAAAGAAATAATAACAACAAATATCGGCAATGGTGAACGTGTACCGCGGGCGTCAGAGAAAGCCAAAGTTGAAATTAAAATTTGTAGTGACGTGCCGCGAGGCCTTGTGCGGTATCAAATTGAAGATCTCGAGGAGGGAAATCACGTGCGCCAAAGAAAAAATGCTTCGTGGTCATAATCATCACTTCGTTATGGTGAGTCAATAAAGGTGACACTTCATAATGATGACCTGTAGGCGTAAGGATTCTCAAATAAAAGTTTTGATTACGAAAATAACGTTGTACAAATAACGAAATACATCCTACTAGTAATAATGACATATTCATGGCGAATCATCAAATGATTTAAAATTTATTGGGGTGTTGCACGTGTGTGCCCCCAACACTGAAATGAAGATCTCATGCGGTGATTCGCGTGGAAAAAAAATGCTTCCTTGTTATAATCGTAACACAGTCATTGTGAGTCATGGATATAGTAACATTTAAAGTGACGTGTTCTAGGGCGTGTGGGGTGTCAAATTGAAGGTCTAAATGAGGAAAATTACTTGAAATAAATAAAAAATCCCGTGGGTAATAATCATGACATGGTTATGGTGAGTCTTAGATCGGGTTAAAATCAAAGTGATGCGACCGCGTGGTATGGTGTGTAAAATTGAATGTCTTGATGAGTGAAGTTACTTGGGACAAGTAAGAGATGCTTCCTCGTTATCCTCATGCGATGGCCTTAGTAAGTGACAAAAAACGTTACAATTTTAATAAATTCCGGCAGCGTGTGCGAGTTATAAAATAAAAGGTTTTGATAAAAATAATCAGATGAAACGGGATTCTGGCTGATCAGTACTACTTACGAGTAGCCTGCGCAAATTCAGTGCAGGTGCAAAAATGGTAGCACAAGGGGAATTTTAGTGTCAAGGGGAATGCTTTGAGGGAGACAATTTAGAGCGTGGAATGACCGCATCGTTAGATGATTTTGTGCACTCATTTCATAAGTGAAAATTCAAATTCGGAGTTGTTTCGTAATCTCATCGGGGCTTTACAATTATTGGATTCTGGGCTGGGATTCGCCAGTAGCTAAAGTGAACACCAGCTACCTACTAATGGCAAGTTAAGTTTTGCAGGACGGAAATACTGTAAGCGCGAAACTCCGAAGCTTGAAAATTAATTTATTGCACTTCCCCATTATCCCCATAATCAAACACTTCGAGGAAAACATTGTCTTCTTCTGGACTGACCATCATCATCGTTGGATATTGAACCGGTGTTCAGAGACGGCTGTGTCGTAGAACAAACGTCCTACTTCACCAAGTACCCAAGGCCCTTACGATTCGAAAACCTTCATCGGGTGTTTCAGAGGGATCAATTATGCTTGTGGCATTCGACCTGCCATCTTTAAAGCGCGGGTTATCTGAGAACCAGCGGCTCGCAATGTCTGGAAAAAATTCCCGCGTAGCCACAAAAACAATGCTGGTGAACAACGACAGGGGCAAGATGGAAATGGAATTCGGGACAACGTTTTAATGTCGGGATGGGCAAATATCCAAAGCTAACCACTGTTTAGTGTGCCCCGCTTCTAAACCTTGTATAGACAAGACGTTTGCCTGGTCTGCCAATTTCTCACGATCGAGGCAGCACCTGTTGGGCATTTGAAGGGGACTGAGGGCGCGAGCCGGTGACGTCGTTGTCCCACGCTGTTGCTCTGTGCGCGCGTGGATATCAGACGTTCAGGCGGCATCGAAAATCGGTAAGTGTCATTTGCTCGGTACGTCAGCAGCGCCAAGATCAACAGGGCTTTCAAGAGAAGGTGCATAGCCTGCGAGAGCTGTCAGATTTTCCCATAATTTCTGTCCCCAACCCGCTAACGAGGCGAGTTACCCCGCAAATGCTTTGTCCTGACGGGAATTGCTTGTGAGTATACGTTTACCCGTGCAAGCAGGACGTCCGACATTTCGTCCGCAATTGATGTTTTTTTCCTGATTTGAGGCAGGTTGCCTTCATTGCCTTTACTTAGCAATGTGCAGGAGCTACTCGTCCGGGTGTGATTACGCCATTATTGGCTGCCCCCACAATCAGCCTTAGATCAAAGGGCTCCTACAACAAACGTGTGAAGTGCACCATGACAAAAGACGTGCCTGCCTGTGCGCAATCTATTCGCTACACAACTTTCTTGCGCCCCTGGAGTGCCGCCGCGAATTGGTCGCCGTGCTGAATCGGAAAGACATCGAACCAATCAAATTTCACAGAATACGCACGGTCGTACGCTCCTTCCGCAAGCACTGCTTGTTCACCCTCATTGTCAATCGCTATCGCACGTTTTCGTTCTCTGGAGGTACGTTCTGTTGATCTCATCGACAGGAAGACGTCAAATGTTATCAGGAGACCTATACTGCAGCTCGGGTATGCGAAAAAGTTGAGCCTAAAGCGAAATAAAAGCGTCGAGGTGGCGGACAACGCCCGGTCGTTTCAGGAAATAACTGTTTGCGGTTCCCACGCACCGCTAAAACGCTCAAATGCTTCCAATCAAGCAAATGGCCGTGAAATCTTGATGGATCAAATAAGATTCCCCTGTTTGGCAGCATAAAATAGTGTTGTGAGGCGGCAAATATTTTACGTTTATGAGCATGTACATCTAGGACGTGCGCAGTAAGGGAGTATTCAATGGCCTTGTATAACAACCAACTCCGAATGAGGTATGGGAGCGCGTAATAAATGTGAACACGTTCGCGCACCGACAGCACGAAGCCATTCTTGGAAAATTGCACGATCACGCGCGTGATCGAAGGCATTCGCTGATTGCGCCAACCTATTTACTTAGCGTATACGTAGGAGGCCCATCAGCCTAATAGTTCCTAGGCTGTTTCATGGGAACGCAGGCTTCTTGACGGAAGTCGAGTGCTGCGTTGTCTCGAACCAACCACGTTTTCAAGATGCCGGCGGGCCAGCAATTAACAAGTAGAATTGTATCTATCGGGCACTAAATAAGACTTTTTGAGTAACTGGTCTATATTTAGTGCCATGATATCTCATGTTTGCATCCGATCCGCCTTCTTTCACGGAGACAATGTTTTGAAATCCCTAAGGCCTTTCGGCATCGCTTTGAATTTTACTCCAATCATTCATTGACTAGCCATAACTGTATCATGATGATACCATGGTGATGCATTTATTTTTTTATGCCACCGATTTCCCTTATTGAGACCTTTACCTTAATACCCAACAAGCCGTATGGGCATCACTCGAATTTTTCCCTCAATCTATGACTCACCACGACTATGTCATAACTATAACAAGAAAGCATTTTATTATTTCTACCACGTGACTCCCCTCAACAAGGCATTTAGTATGATATCCCACACACCCTAGCAGGATCATTTGGAATTGTAATCAAATCTGACTAAACGTAACCCTCATTACTATAAGCAGGACGCATTATTTATGTACTACGTGATTCCCGTAATGAAAACCTTGAATTTCATACCCGATTTTTTTTAGCAGCATCCCCTTGACATTTACCCTAATCTACGACTCACCATGACTATCTAAATATTGATACCTATATGCATTTGTTTATTTCTCCCACGTGATTCCCCTCATCAAGATTGCAAATTGGATACCTAACCGCCCTAGCTGGGTCACTTCGAATTTTCCCCCATATGAGACTCGCAATTACTGTCGTGACTGACCAAGACGCATTTTTGTAGAATTTTTGTATTTGCCTTCCGAGATTCCCCTAATCGAGATAATGAATTTGATACCCATAACTTCTTAGTGGCGTCAATTTAAATATTAACACCAACAAAGACTAACCATGACTAACTGAAAATGTAGCTATATTGCAATTTTGTCCCATGTTATTTCCTTCACCGCAATCTTCAACTTCATGTCCCGCACACCCAGGCAGCATCATTTTGAATTTTAACTAAATTTATTTCCCATTATGACTATAACATATTTAATAATCACGAAGAATTTATGCATTTGCTCGACCTCATTCCCCTCATTTAGACCTTTATTTTTATATGCCACATGCCCTAGCACTATGAGTTTGAATTGTTACCAAATCTATGAGTTGCCATGGCTAGGTCATAATATAACCGTAACGCATTTTTGTCCCACGTGATTCCCTTCATCTAGACCTTGAATATGATTCCCCACACGCCCTCGTGGCATCATTGTGAATTTTAACCCAATCTATGACTTATTATGACTGGCTTATCACTATACACAGAACGCATTTTTAAGTTTACCTAACGTTATTCCGTTAATCGGGACCTTTACCCTAATACCTTACACGCCATAGCGACATCTGTTTGAATTTTTACACAATCTATCTCATAATGTGGTTATTATTCTCTCAAAACTGGCGTCGCCAAGTCAGTGCAGTTGACGACTCATTTGAAACAGTGGAGGAGACAGCCAGCGCCCCTTTCGCCTGGTGCTCACCACTTCCTTATTTACGCTAGTAAATCAAACCGTTAACAGAAGCAGGCGAACAACCAGCAAGAAAGCGTCGCCATGTGCTTCCAACCACCCTCTCCAACCTTCTTATAGGATCCATCAAGAGAAAAAGGTGACATAACACTTTTTTATGACCTCACCCGTCGATTATTATTCGCACACCCTGGCGCTAAATGAGACACCCTCCTCCTCCCAAACCCAAAAATCATGCGCATCGCGACTATTGTAAACGCAGCTAATCTGGATTCCGAGCCCAAAGCGGCACATGAAACAAACGCCAACCATATCTGCCTCGTAGGCTAGTCATCTACTGAGTACTCAAAATGAACTCAAACTCAAAAATTACTCCGAACTCAAGATGTACTATAACTCAGAATGTACTCAGTACTCAAAATATAATAAAAACATAAAACGTACTCAAAGCCTAAATGTACTGAGTTCACAAAACTCAAAATGTACCCAAACTCAAAACGTACTCACTACACAAATTGTACTCAAACTGAAAATGTACTGAAAGGTCAATTTTTACCTCAACTCAAAATGTAGTCAAAACGCAAAAATGTACTCAATCTCAAAATGTACTCAAACTCAAATGTACTCAAAACTCAAATGCACTCGAACTCACAATGTACTCAAAACTCAAAATGTACTCAAACTTAAAACGTACTTAAAACTCAAAATGGGCTAAGAACTCACTCGGTCTCAGGCATACTCAAGCTCAGTCGAGCTCAACTCACTCAAGCTGAAACTCACCATGTACACTATCCTAGCGCTAACTTAAACTGAAACTCACGTGTGAGTTTGAGTCCAAATTAGTCTGAGTGAGTGCACTCATGTGTCCTCCGACCTCTGCAAGTTGCCGCAATCCTGATAATACTGGATGGTTTCACACATGTGCAACAAACTCCGCAAATTGGTAGCTGTCGGTCAAATAGATTTTCATCAAGTTGTTCATAGGTACGTTTAATATTATCCCCGTAAACTTATGGATCAATATAAGACGTGAAACAAGGTCAAAAGGTTTTCACAGGTTTAGAAAAATTATGTCAACCTGCTATTGATCGTTATTGCCAATGACCAGGAATTGAAAGGTTTCAAGCAGTTTTTGACAGTAGATGGCTCGCGAAGAAAACAGTTTGATTTGAATTGAGAACTCAATTTTATTTTATGTATTCGCTAAGCGAGTTTAGAATAATATGCTGAGAAATTTTGTAGGAAGTACACGTAATAGAAACTTAGCTGCAATTTGATGGAAGAAACGAGTCATCACTTTTGTGTATAGGAGAGTTTTTGGAATTTTCCATTCCGATGAAACCACACAATCTCTTTTCGATTTGGATAATATCATTCACCGGTGCAGATCTTCCCATAAGAACATGTTAGTAAATGTGTTAGTAAATACATGTTAGTAAATGTTAGTAAAGAACATCTAGAACATAATAGTAATGTTAGAACATGTTAGTAAATACATCGTGCTTATAAGATGTATTTACCAGCAGGTTCTGTGTAACCATTTAAAATGCGTTAGGAATCCCGTCGATTCCACTACCTTTTTCATAACGATGTTCAATAACATTGAAGGGAAACCAAACTAATACAATCGAGGCGAGCTTAAAGTAGATCCACAGTAATCCCGAAACAAAAATGCCGCTTTTTTACAATTTTCAGCAGTGAAGACCGACTATAAGTGAGTGTTAAATGAGTTTGTTTTTCATAATTTCTCATCCGGTGAAGCAAAAGTGAGGGGACTGTTTCTTGAACCAAGATACCGCCAGAACTTCTGCACGACTGTCTGATGAACCTACTTAGTGCTGTGCTGCAGGAGGTTTCTTTTGTCCTACGGGTAGGGGATATTTTAAAATTTGAAAAAAGTTCTCTCCCACATTTGTTCATTTTTTTTTAATTTCAATATGCCAATCTCGTTCACAATTCATTCTGAACGGGACTTTTAGGAATTGTTCAAATGGGTAAAGTAATAAACAATGCTTGATTGGACTGAGGAAGTGTGCTAGTATTTGCTAAAATAGTTTGAAAATGCGGAACATCCTGTATTTTCTTATTGATGTAAGGAGTGCAAAAAAGAAGGAAGTAGTATGGAGGCCCTCAACATTATATCCGCGAAAAAATGGTTTCGATTGAAAGAGGAGTCTTGTTAAGAATTTTTAACAGATCTAAGTTTGATTTTACTACTTCAGATAAAATGGCGGTTACAAAAAGAAACGGGTATCTTTTGGACAAAAATAGTTTAAGGGCGCGTTCTGGGCAATGCAAGGGTGAGCCACAATTTTTGCTGACTATATTCGTTGTGGTCCACTTTACGGCTGCGAATTTTGCATGAAATGACTCAATACCAATGCTTAGTTGGCGTTGCGTAGAGGTCGCGACGGTCCAGTGCGCGTGTAAGAATTTTGGTTGACTGCGCCAAGCAGCCCACGTGTTGGATGCCGTTTTGCTGAGCATGGGTACTTTATTTGAACACCAGGGGCCATAATTTCATCGTGCCGGCAAACCAACCTAATAATTTTGAAATTCATTGTAACGTCCAAAACCCTTATTACGTATAAATAACTAGCCAAGAAACCTATTTTGGTGCATTGAGATATTTGATATCATCCCTGCATTACTCACGTTTTTACTGACTATCGTGGTTGCAGTTTAAAGAGGAGTTACTGTTGTTTCAGGCACACCCGGCACACAAAAAATTTGAACCAGGGTGATGGAGGAAGTGGCAAACATTTCTCTGGAAGAACATACATCAGTATTCGTAGAATGCAAGTCGTGTGAAGAGTAATAAAAGCCACGATGTTGCAGCGATCTCTCCTGCAATGTATTAAATTCGTTTATCCTCCTGGGCCCACATATGCTGCTTTCTGAAGGACTCGGTTCTTCCCTTGCATGCGCATTGTGAAACTGCAATAGTCTTACTACACGAGTTGCAAAGAGCGGATGCAAATTCCGTGTATTCGATTTGCCCTGTGTCTATATACGAACCATTTGTGGTTCACGCTCATTCATTTGGGGCTTTCCAGTGAACTTATCTTAGCGCTTCGAAACATTCATTTTCAGTTCCAAATTTATCACAGGCCCTGCTTTGCGTTGATACGTAAAATATTATGAGTCGAGGCACATGACTAATGACCATACCAATCCAGTGTACACTGCTTAGGTAATTCTACTGCTTTTATTAAAACATAATAACGACTCGGGCGCACCAGAGAACGCTGCTTAATAACGCAGTTCATGCACCTACGTTATCGCCATGTTGCTTTAGAGAAAAGCATAGGTTATATTACTCTCATGTAGCATAAAAAGATTTAGAAATAAAACTTTAACGAAAGTCAACTTTAATAGCTTCAGCCATTGCATCATCATAAAAAGATGGCATATGTACAAATTACTACATTGCAATTTTTACATCAGTACGGAGATGATTTCCCTTTCGCTCGTATGAAAAGTCTTTAGAATTTATTTGAAACTGAAGCTAATGGCAGAGCGTCATCTTCGACCGCAACACTAAGTGTTGGTGCGTCCTTACCTTTCCAGACCTGTGCAAAAGACTAAGCACAATAAATTCGCCATGAAACGCCATGTTGCCCACGTAGAGCAGGCAAAAGGTTCATTCTAATTTCGTGTTTGGTGCATATCATGATTCAGAACATAGTTTTTTCAGCCAAGATGAAGTGGGGCAAAAATTGTGGGCTGATTGTGGGTTCTTCCTAGCAATACTATCAAGATATAGGAAAGCTCTGTTGGTAGTGACGACAATGGTGGTTGCCTCAGCGTGGGTGGTAGTGACATTGGCAAGAGTGAAATTCTAGTAATATCCTGATGAGAGTTCGTTGCGGCCAACGCCAATGCCTAAAGAGGAGGTTTTCAGCGATCGTGCTGCTGTGGTCGCGCTTCTGTACCTCCTCAGAGCAGTATAGCTACTCGCTTTGTCACCTTCTTCACTCTGGTAGCGAACAATGGTATAGGAGCTACAATTTACCATTGGGAATACGGCAGACAAAGATTGGCAGCCTTCTGAAGCCGGATTGAAATTGGGGTGGGGACAAACAAATGGGGTATGAAGAAGGTATGTCTGACAATCGTATAACCCTTCGTGAAACACAGGCCGCACTTTTAGGTCCCCCTTTTATTTATTAGATGTGCAGCATCTCACCCTCGGTGCTGTGTCTCTCCTTCCCTTCTCAGCCGTCCACATTCTACTGCGCAAGCGCGTCTCTTCAGCCCCGTCAGCGTTTCGGCTGACGTCAGTGCAGTCCTATATAAAAAGAAATACCTAGGGCGGCGCCCGGTTTCTATCCCACGACTCTCTAGCCGCAACGAGAGGTACGTGGCGCTCTTCCCACGGTGCTACAAACCGAGACGGGAGCACGTGCTGCGAACGCGCCTTGTCTTTCATTCATTTAAACTACGTCACGAAGCTACTGATACAACGAAGCCAAGCGAAGCTGAACGTCAATATAAACTGCAGACTGAAAAGTACCGGGAACTTCAGTAGACCCCACGGCTGCTTCGCGTACTATTCATTGTTCCCCAACGGGAAGATGGTGTAAATTTTTAATGGTTTGAGTATCATAAAGGACCGAGAGTTATTGCATCAAAGGATACCATTCGCGCAATTTATACGAGCGCGACTTTCTTTATACGGGCCGGTGAAGCAATATTCTAACGATGCCTGCTTGTGGCAAGCTCCAGTAGATCACCCAAACAGTGGGATGATCACGTTGTTTAAATAGGCATACTATAAGAATTGTGCTCAGTATATAAGAAGCGCATTCCTTTTTTTTTGGCTGATACAGCGGTTCAAAAAAATATTCGAGAAGTCACAAAAAAAAGAAACTTCCGAAATTGCATGAAATAAAAAAGAGGCACAGAAGAGCAGACATATTCTCTAAAATAGTTGAAGCTTGCCACGGTATAAATTGTCGACACATAGCTAAAAAATATCGGTTTTAAGCTATGCAGACAACTGTTATTGACGATATAAGAACCCTCACTGGGCGTGGTGACTCGCGTACCAGTGAACGTACAAGCCATCACCATTGACGAACTGGTGGATTTTACGTCCGATCTGACCAGTGCTTATCTGCGATAAGGCAGATAAGGGTAGCGGATAAAGTTATAAAGGACGTGCTGGAGCGGCAGGTCTGCTCCAGAAGCAAGACACTTTGACTAGGGTTAGATGGGAGGCTGTCGATATGGTGAAGGATGAAGTGACAAGGCATGTATGGGTTGGAATTACCTCCCTTAGCTGTTGTATGATGTTGGCAAAATCCCGGTGCGCGAGAAGCAGGTTGCGGCGACAGAGGCGGTGATCTGTCGTAATAACATGGAAGGCTAAGAGACTGTATCGGGCTTGTAGGGCTTCGCCAAAGACTTTGTGGCTAAAGCCTGCATAGGTGGTTAAGTCTTGAGCTGTTCTAGGTTATCATTTACCCCCACGCCTGCATAGAGTATAGTCAATATCAGCTCGACAGGAATGGTAGGATGATTTTTGATGAGAACTCGGAGTGCCAGGGGTTAGATATACCCTCTGGCGCCCTTTTTAATAGCTATGTTTGTACCTAAGTGATATTTTGTGGTGGTGGATTGTTGGTAACGGCTCTGGAGATCGCAGAATCTCACGCATAAACGCTCAGGTAATGCGTACTGTTATAGATTTAAGGGGAGGATATTCTTGGTGGCTACTTAGTGCAACCGTGTTTGCGACCTGCCGTTGATAGCTAGCTGTGTCCACGTAAACGCTAGTGGTGTGTAGATGGCCCATTTCTGTGTAAGCTTTCGTTCGTGCTTCTTTGTTGCCGGTTCATTGAAAATAAGGTGCACATAGTGCAGTTAATGGCGTGCAGTAAACGAATGTCGAGTGGAACCAGAATGCTGTAGTCGGAGAGAACTGGTGCACAAGGATAATGGTCAACAAGGCAGGAAACAGGACAAGGAAGCTGCAGGGGTATATAAGAGAATATTTACCTGAAGATGATGTAGGGTTCTGTGAGATTCTGTGCCGTATTGTAAATACCGAGATTCCAGATATTCGCAGTGTTAGTTCTCAGAGTGTGTCGATGCTGTATTGGAAAAGTTGAAACACGTTTGGGAAATGAAACGGCGAAGGCTAAATGCCTGCAGAAACGTTGTCGATATCTTGTATTTTTACGAGTATTTGTTTATAACGCCGACATTCAAGACATTTTACAAAGGACAACTTCCCCAAATGTAAACATTTCCGCGGCACTTTTGTGCCCTATCGGTATTTTTTTGTTTGTGCTAATAGCTATGACCTCTCACAAGTTTACTAGGGTTGATGATCTCTGTTTCTATTGGCAAGGCCACTCTCTCGTCATTGTAGGCAACTTGCGGTTTTTATGTTTTTCATTTTCTCTCCCGACATGTCGCGTGAAGAAATGGTTGGAGAGAGAATAACAAAACATGGACTATAACAGGAGCATTTATATAACTTTGGAGCGATAAGAAAAGAAGTTGTATAGTATATAGTGACTATATACACACAAGCAAAGTACCCTGAAGCAGGGGCTACAATGAAAACGCCTAGTAAAAAACAATTAAATGCGAAACACGGATAAGTGCTATGCACAAAACAAAAATGAAAAAGTCTGTTAGTTTGCAACGAATAATTTATTATATGCTGTTGCCACGGTATGTGATAGAGGCAGTCACACTCATAGGAAGAGGTGGTGGTATATAAACAAATATAATATGAATACACACGATGCCATACTTTGGAGCAATAATTGCGTGAGACAAAATGCAGAAGGGCAGCTGGGAAATAACGGGATTTATATTTGGTAATGCCCCGCAGGGGGCACCTTGTGTTATCAGGTGATGGTATTGGCTACCCCGCGGACCTTGCGAACAGTAATTAAATAGATATAAAAGAAATATACAGTGCAAAAACGGACCTCAGGGGAAATTGCAAAAGTAGAAAACCACGACAAATACACGAATCTTCTTGAACAAACCAAATTGGCAACTTGGGAATGAAAGTCCCCCAGGGCTTTAAATATATCACGTGGGGTCGTATAACATTTCGATTTTAAGGAAAAAATTTACTCTGACCTTCTTGAGGTCATGTGTGACCAGGGCGCTATTGCAATGAAAGGAAATCACAATGAGCCAAAAAGAAGGAATTTAAGACCAAACATATTATTGAAATTACTTATGAGCAAACTACCTGAATAGTAAAAATAAACATAATATTGGAATTTGACATCGGCAACACACCTGAATAGGTGAATGCAGGCTTTCTGAAATGCCTTGTATGGCCGTACGCCTACCACCCAAACTGGTGCTTCGGTGCCACAGCTTTGAGCTTGGCAATAACAACGGCCTTGGACGAACAACATCTGCAAAACCCTCTGAGCACCTTGGCCCCCGACCGGGTTGCCTCACGCAGCGCGCACCATCACGGCCCCACAGGGCAAGCCCTTAGCAGTTATTGTGGCAAACAACCTCGGGAGCAACGCTACTGCTTCCGTCTCTGCTGAACCAGGCTTCAGTATTCCTAAGGCATCAGAGGAAAGCTATACTGTAGGACTCGCGGTGTTTCATTCCCTCCCAAACAATCGCACCTCCCGAGGGGTGTCTGATGCCCTCGGCAGTGGCACCTCTGGCAAGGGCCACCCGAAAGGGTATAAGCTCCCAATAGCCCGTAGATCAATGCCACCCCGATTATAAGGCGACGTAAGCGACCTTACCCAGTGCGTACCTGGATTGCAGCCCAGAGAGTAGGGGGCTCCCAAGCCCATAGAAAAAGCACAACACCCTCGAAAAATTCAAGTACCAAAAGGCTGTATATATTCATAAATTCCAATCGCTCTGGACAATGCATAATGGAAAAACTAAACATCCCACAGTGTAACAGCAGGGGCAATCTGAAAAAAACAATCGATGAAGAATACAAATTGCTGCAAACCAGGAAAACACGTCTCCTGTGCTTGCAAGAAACACCTTTAGGCAAAAACATAGAAACCTTCTGAATATTTATATGCTATTCTGAAATGGCAGAGATGGAGGTTTTGTGGCTTCTGTTGGCACATCACTTTTTTGCCCAAAAACTGTTAGCGTGTAATCCGGTTGCCAGTATCACTGTCCTTAAAGCTTGGGTGTTCATCGGTAGCACACTAGCGACAACCTCGTCTTATTGAAGCATTGCTATAGCAGTACGCAAAAAATGGCTTCCTACGCCGAATTTTAGGTGTTGTAGTGACGCGAGATTGATTGCATTAGTCATGAAGGAAACAACTCCTGCCCCACAACCTATCGACCATCGCCTTGACAGGCTGCCCATGCAAGCATCTTCAGATGAGAATAGAGAGGGGCGCTATAGACTTCTTAGCTCACAATTGCCTTCTCTAAGCTGTCAAGCAAGCTACAGGGCGGGGCGATCTACAAACGACCACAACGTTGCTTTAAAATCACTCAAAAAAACACGATTTGTTCATAAACAGGCATTGTATGACGGCATTTGTGGATGTAGACAAACCTCACCTTAACGGATGCCGCTATGGAGTACATAAAGACCTTAGGTCACTCAGTTGCCGGGCAACTATTTTATAACTGCTGCCACCTACATGTCGTAAAGAACCTTTCGCCTGAGAAAGCCGAGGCGGTTTCTTGGGTTTAATGCCAGAATTGCTGTGAGCACAACGGGGGTGTTTGAAGCTGCACATTCTTTATATTAAAAACTTATTATAATGCGAGCAAGCATTTCTTATATATGCAGCAGACCTTCGAATTTTCTTTACATCAAGTAATTTGTTCATTTACTAGAGCCAGTCTGGCATGGTTTCAACACTCTTGGTATTTTATTCGGCGCAATTCTGAAAAGTCTACTTGTGTTGTAACGTCAAGGAGGCGTAGGGTTCGGCCTGTTCCTGATTTTGATTGTAAAGGTGTTGCAATCCTTCCCCCAGAGGAATGTAGATTCTTAGGAGTCGAATAAGACGAAAAGGTGTCATTGGTCGCAAATAGTAAATATCTGAAACAGATTTGCATAAAATCCTGGAATATTCTAACAGTCTTCTCGCATGGCTTATACGGAGCAGAGGCGAACTCAAGCTCTGGATTTCTACCACCCTTCTATTGTAACGGTTGGTATAAGGGTGTGCCGTTTTTGGGTCCGTTTGCAGAACTGATTAGAAAATGTTGGACGCAGTTTGGCACTCAGGGCTCCGTCTTCCATTTTGGGCTTTCCGGGCGAGCCTCATATAAAATGTATATGTAGAACGTACATAATTTGAGCCTCGAACGCGAGTTGTCTTACACTTCAGTGCTGTGCACCATAAAAGCCACCTGCATAAAAAATCAGTCGAGGCATTTCTGTCATACCCCACACCTCATGTGCTCATTGATACGCAGCAGATTCATTCTAACCGCTCATGTAGTCACTCTGAGTGACAGCGCAAGAGGAGGAACCTAGGAATTCGTTTGAGGACAGCAGAAGTCCTGGATTGCTGACTATGTTTTACATTGTCACTTCTCTTCTATTTTTGATGACATACTTTTTAAAGTTATTGACAAGCGTTGCAGTCACCAGCAAAATATTGCGGTTGCGGCCCGTACTCATAGCCGCCCCTCCCCCCAAGTGGAGCGCAATACACTCCATTGAGAGGAAATCTCTCCTCTAGTATGACTGGAGCAGACAAATCAGGCCCGTAAACAAGACGTTGTCTGCGCTTTTTGCTATCAAAAGCGACCGTGAATCATACAGCTTCCTCTGCTTTTGGAGAACCCGTTTCTAAGCTCAAGTGTTTCTGGGTGGACCTAACCGCGATTTACCTTCTTCGGCAGGCCTCAAAAATTTCGACTCCTATTAGAGACACCGTCGAACCTGTATCGACCAGGGCAAAAAGTTCTAGACTGACTAATTGCACCCACATGACGAGGTACATGCACAGAGTGCCAGTTGCCCGTTGCGCGAGCGTCTCGGTAGTGTGGCTGCTCCCCCGCACCCCCTCTGACTGGCCATCCCTCGCTTTCCGCCGGCACGACAAGCTACTGCCTTCTATCGCAGCCATTAACCGGGTTTCCCTGCGGACTACGCATTTTCTCAGGTCATTGACGGAAAAGTGGCCAGGCTTCCAACAAAACCATCACAACTGGGCCGTTTCGTCTCACCTCCCTCTTCCGTCGGCTGCGTTGTTTCCGACTGACGAGTTTGTGGGGCTGTTGTGCGCTCCCTCTCCCGACAAAGAACAACCTTGTTCTGGCAATTCCTCGGGTCTCTGCGGCAACCTGTAGCGATGCTCGGTGAGTAAATCCACCTGTACCATGCGCGCTTCTAGTTCGAGGGCCTCGACGTTGCGAAAGCTGTGGCCTCGAAAGTCGGGTCTGAAATGCGGCTGCTATTGTCTGCACACGCACGCCACCTTGAGCTGCCTCGGGGTCGGGCCGTTCACACAGCTGCATCGTACGCACGTACTCGAGGAGGCTGTCTTTAGGCTGCTGCGTGCTAAGAGCAAGGTCGTCCTCATACGGTGTTGGATATCAGGGTCGCAAGAATTCATCGCGGATATGCCATCGACTGGTAAGCCGGTTAACAGCGCCTCAACGCGCATCGCTTGTACTAGTGCTGCAACAAGGACTTGCAACAGCACGTAATCATCCGATTCCCCTACCGCAGTGTGGTACGAATCGAGTTGCTGCAGATATACCTAAACGAATTGCACGTCCCCATAGCCGGAATATGAGGGAACCTTTATATGGAAACGTGGCTTCGAGACGACCACTACACGAACCGCGCCGGTAGCCGCTGGCACCGAAGCGAGCGTTCGGGTCATCTCCAGTAACATCACGGTAAACTGCTTTATCATTGAGGCGATATCTGCAAGCTGCCACTGCTCAACATCCCCCTGCGCAATGGCGTCCGCCGCTGCGTCTCCCCCTGAGCCCTGAAGCTTCTCCTTCTATCCTGCCCCACTTCTTCTGTCAGAAGCCACTGCGAGCTAACTACAGAACAATAGGCTGGCTCGCCCGTTCCAAGCTGTACAGGCACAGGTACCAAGCACTCCGGGCTGACTGCGCGCACAACGCGAGAAGCAAACCCCACACAGAAATACACAACAGAAGCAAAAAAACCGCCTAGACATTATACCAGCTGAAGAACAACAGTATAGACTCGGCAAAATACACGGTCGACTAAATTCTCTTTCGACGCAACATACATCCGCAATGTACTTACTTAAGCCGTCACAGAAACACCACAAAAACGACTGCTAGAGAAATGTCGCGCATCTGCAGTCATAGTAAAACTTAAGCTAACTAAAACACCGGCACCAAACAATTTTTACAAAATCCGCATCTAATATACGCCCGCATTCCCCGGTTAACCAACTCGCAAAATGGCCCTTCCTTCTCACACCACAGCAATGCTGTCGCGGAAGCTACCGCGAGTCACGGCCCAGAGCCCTAGACGGAGCGATACGTGTTTCTTATTCGCTGTCCTCGAACAACTACCGATGGCGATCGTGGCGCGTGCTCACGCGCGCTTCGTCCTTCTTTTCTACATCCTCCCGCGGGCCCAAGATGATTAGGCGGCTGATTCTAACAGGTAAAGTTTTTGCACTAGACGGTTTATCACGTGACCCTTTGCTGTCCGCACCGAGCACGCTCTAGCGACGCCGTCGACGCCGTGGTGCAGAATTGTCACTCGTCCCAGCTTCCACTGCATTGGCGGAGCGTTGTCGTCATGCACTATTACGGACGTCGCCCACCTTCATCGCGGTGAAGTAGCCTGGGGACAGCTGTGAAGCCGAACGCAGTAACAGCAAGTATGCGTTCCTCCATCTGCGCCACAACTCAGCCGTCAGCCTTTGATGGTAGCGTGCTCGTTCGCCGTAGGTCAGCTGGGGGTTGACGACGCCTCGGTGACCGCTAACTCTTGGTGCATGCAGAGCGCACGCCTACCTGTCAGGAAGTGGGAAGGCGTAAGTGGCACTCCTTCATCGGGGTGGTCTTCGACGTAGGTTAGAGGTCGGCTATTAATAACAGCTTTCCACTTCGCAAAGGGTGGTGGACAGAGCTTCGGCAGTAAGGCTTCTGCGCCCAAGGTAACGCTTGAGAACGTCCTTGGTGGAGCGAATGAGACGCTCCACCAGCCCCCCCACCAAGGGGCTCGCTCAACGATGAATTTCCAGTGCAACGTGAGCCCAGTCGCATATTCTTGAAGGGCTGATGCAGCGGCCTTAAATGCTCGAGCGCAACTATGAAACGACTGAGCGTTGTCAGAGTAAACAGTGTTCGGTATGCCGCGTCTTGACACGAACCGACGGAAGGCCAGTAGCGTGGTAGCCGCTGTCATATCCGACGTCAGCTCCAAATGTATGGCACGAGTGACAGCACATGAAAATAATAAAATGTAGGCTTTTGCCGGAGGAGCTTTTCCACGCACGTAGAGTGGTCCACAGAAATCCAGGCCTACCACAGAGAACGGGTGTGCTGCCGTGATTCTGTCGCTTGGCAATGGAGCAAACGGTGCAGTTTGGGCAGTCAGCCTCTGGCGTCTGCACGTCGGACATTGGGCCAGCACCCTTTTGACGGTTTGGCGTCCCTTTACAACCCAGAACCGTTCTCGCGTCTCCTTGAGCGTGGCTTCGACTCCACCGTGCAGAGTGTGCTGATGGACCGCCAGAACGATGAGGTACGTAAGCTTGTGCAGCGCAGGTAGCAGAATCGGGTGCTTGACGTCGATGCTGGCATTCAATTTGTGTAATCGGCCTCCTACGCGGAGCAGACCTTCGTCATCCATGAAGGGTGAAAGTCGAAGCACCGCTGATGTAGAAGGAACGGTCCGACCGACTGACAGTGCGCGTACTTCAGTGCTGAATAACTCCAGCTGTACTTGCCGCATCCAGTAGCGTTCAGCCTTCATTATCTCCGTTGCTGTGAGGGGACCGCCTACTGATGGCCCTCGCCGCTGGGCATTTTGCAGGAAACGTTGAATCCAGGCCGTGACCCGCAAAAGGCGCCTGAGGGTGCTGTAATTCTCTACGGTCAGTAGCTGTTCGTGCTTTGTGACATCGCAAGGGCAAACCAAAGTTTCCTGTGACACTGCCAGCTCCTTCGGGTCAATATGATCAATCTGCGTTTCAGGGAACTCCTGTTTTGGACCTAGGAGCCACGAAGGTCCGTGCCACCATTGGGTTGAGTGCAGAAGAGCCGCCGCCGATATACCTCGTGTGACTAAATCTGCCGGGTTGTCTTTCCCGCTGCAATGGTTCCAGTCTGTAGGAGCAGTTAGTCGTCGTATTTCGGCCACGCGGTGTTCTACGAACTGGTCACGCTTTGTGGCGGCGCTAGTAATCCAGTGCAGCGCAACAAGAGAGTCCGTCCACAAACTGACGTGGGAGTCTTCCAGAATTGCAGTTGTTTTGGCATAACGTACGAGTCGTGCTCCAATAACGCAGGCAAGAAGCTCTAGCCGAGGCAGGGAGATGGGCTTGATAGGGGCGACTCGGCTCTTGCTAATTAACAATCTGGTGTCATATAGGCCATTGTCACCCAGCTTTCGGACGTATAGAGAAACGCCGTAAGCTCGCGGGCTTGCATCGCAAAAAGCGTGGATCTCGATTGAACCCTCCACATCGAACGAGTGCGAGAACATGAACCGTGGAACCTGGACCTCATTCAACTCTGTTAATTGGGCGCACCAGCTGTTCCATCGCGCTTGTTCGTCATCTGGAAGGCGTTCATCCCATGAGCGGCTCTTTTTCGAGAGGTCCTGGAACACAAGCTTGGCCGTTACGGTGAATGGTGCAAAGTATTCCAAGGGATCATACATCCTCGCAAACGTCTGCAGCACGGTGCGCTTGGTTGACGGATTGGCTGCAGCAAATTCTGATGCCTCTTTCGTAGACAGGTAAATGTAGTCTCCAGCACGCTCCCATGGGGCTCCCAGCACCTTCATCCTGATTGCGTCTCCCGCTTCATTTTCGATTGCGACGTTGTCCCGCACAAACTGATGTCCGAGCTCCTCTGAGTTTGATGCCCATTTTCGTATCACCATTCCGGCCTCGGAGAATATCTTGCGAGCTTCCTCGTATACTTGAATTGCCTTTTCGACGCTAGGTACACCAATTATGAGGTCATCCACGTAGAATGCCCTTTCCAGCAGCGCTACTGTTTCCGGGTACTGCTCCTGACAGGCCTGGAGATGGTGGCGAATCGTGGCAGCCAGGAGGAATGGGCTGGATGACGCGCCAAACGGCACACGGGTCATCCTCCTGGTGACAATGGAGGACGCCGGAATATCTCGCCTAGGCAGTCGTTCCACCCAGAGGAATCTCAACGCGTCGCGATCTTCTGGTCGAATCAGCAACTGCAGGTACGCCTTTTTTATGTCTGCGACGATGACAACAGGGTGACAACGAAAAGTCATGAGCAGCTCAACGGCTTCGAACCCAAGCTTCATGCCCTTGCAAAGGACGTCGTTTAGGCATGGCTGGCCGGCTGTATGCGAAGAAGCGTCGAACACTACTCGGAGTTTTGTTGTCACTGCGTCCTTTCGGATGACGGCATGGTGGGGCATGTAATACAAGTTATCGCCTGGACGCTGCTGTTCCGCAACTCGTTCCGCGTGGTTTTCGTCAAAATATGCTCGAATTGTCCTGTCATACTGCTCGAGCAACTCAGGTTGTTCCCGGAATCGGTTCAGTTGCGTTCGCAGACGGTGCTCCGCGAGCTGACGATTGTCGCTGCCAGGAGGTAAACCAGGAGCCTGGATCATAAGTGGTACCTGGTACCGGCCTTCGTTACGGGTGATTTTTTTGCTCGAACGTTTCCATCGGGCTATCCTGCAGCGACTTTTCGTGACTCGGGTCATCAATGCCAATGGCATCCAGCCGCCACATGGCGGACGCGTCAAAGTCCAAATGTCCGGGTGAGGTGCACCGACAGGAACATGGCACTGGTAAAAGGGCATGCGGGAGAGGCGAGCCTTCCTTGAACGGTCGAGCCTAGAACTGTTTCTACCGCTGTGAGGTCTCCGTTGATTCTGTCCACCCTGCCCGTGACCACCTTCCAGTAGGCGTCTGAACCAACGAGTACGCTGATTTCATTTGCCTTCCATGTGCTCGGATGGAAGGCGTCGGCTATGTCGTACCGCTTTTCTATAAGGGTTTTTACGGTCGCGGTGTCGAGTTCCGGGCTCGTAAGGGAGCAGATCTTCGGAACCTCTAAATTTCCAACACGACCGGCCTTCCACGAGCTTGTCCGCGTAGCGTCACCTGTACTCGCCGGCACCGTAGAACCTTGGGTGACCTCGCAGTACCGAACGTTACTATGGATAGGTCTTCCGTGCCGAGAACCGTGCATTTCAGGGCCCTAGCCGCGTCCTGGCGAATGAAGGTGCGTTGGCTGCCAGTGTCTAACAGCACTCGAACAACAAGGCGTCACCGTACACCCTCTGCGAAGGCTCGGGCCGTCTGGAGCAACACTGACGTTGCCCCGGAGTGTCCGCTCGAAGCCGTCATGACAGCAGGTGCGCTTTCTCTAGCTTGTACCTGGCGTGTTGATCTGGGCGTGCTGCTGCCAGTCGGATTGAACAAGTCACACAGGACGGTTAGGTGGCGCCGATTGCAACTGCTGCCGGTCAGGTTGCGGGAAGCTCTGCACTGACGCGCCACGTGGTTGCGTCGGCCGCACCGAAAACAGCATTGAGCGTTGCGCAATCGCGTCCTCTTCTCGTTCGCCGACATGTCAACTAGGCAGTCCGCCACCTTGTGACCATGGCTGTGACACAAGGGACACGCCGGTATTATTATGGACTCGGACTTCGCGGCCAAGGCTGACGCTGAGGGGACGGGTGCCTCCGGTTGCGCTGGAGAGATCAAGTCGGCGTTTTGGACGGACCGACGACCTGTGTTGGAGGGAGGCTGCCCTTGTCTTCCTTCCTCGCGAATTTCGATTTGAATTCTTAGGAATTCCATTAGCTCTTTCACCTGGCCAGCTCCTTGTTGCTGCGTCGCGGATTCGTCCGTTAGCCCCTTGTCCGTCTCCTTAACCCTCTGCCGGTACATTAGAGTCAGGTCATCCGGCAGGCATCGGAGGAGCACACGGTTCAGGATTACGGCGTACTGCTCTCGCGGAACTCCCAAGGCTTCGAGGGCGCTGACACGGAATTGCACCTTGTCGTACATTTCGCGGAGCCTCTCGATGTCCATTGAGCTTCTGATCGGCTTCGTTGCCATGAGTTGATCAATGTGCTCATTGATGAGCAAGTCTCGTCGGCCGAACCGCTGAACCAAGGTCTTCACCGCGAGGTCGTAGTTCGCGTCAGCAAGCCGGATTCCCTCAATGGCTCGTTTGGCGTCGCCGATCAAGTATGTCAATAAGTACTTGAACTTCTTAATCTTCGGCCTAGCTCGGCATTTTCGCGGATCGTCACATTAAAATGATCCCAAAACGCTTGCCAGTCGTGCAGATTTCCCGAAAACGCTGGGATCTGGAGCTTGGGAAGCATAACCGTCCGATGACGTGAAGCATGCGTGTGCCCGCCTGACGCACCCGCTGGGAGCAGTAACTGGAGCGGCTGTCCCTCCGCTGGCGCTGGAATCGGTCGCGCTGGGCACTTGCTGGGCGTTTCGTAGGAGGAAGCGTGCTTGAGAGACGGCGTAGGATATCTTGCGGGTATACTCTGCCGCCCCTTCGAGCTCCTGCTCCAGCCCGTCGTCATCCGTGGCATCTGCGATTACCTCGTTGAGGGCGGTGAGCTCAGGCTCTCGCTGTACGATGTATTCGACGTGGGAGCTCAGGGTTGCCGCGTCGGGAGACGGCTGCTGCAGCAGGTCATTCAGCTGGTTGAGAGCTCGCGTGACGCCGCTCCTGACGACGCCATGAGCCTTCCGAAGGCGGTCGATGGACGAAGCCATGCGGGTGATGCTGCGAAGGGCGATTTCCCGGGTTGATCGGCACCAAAGATGTCGCGGAAGCTACCGCGAGTCACGGCCCAGAGCCCTAGACGGAGCGATACGTGTTTCTTTATTCGCTGTCCTCGAACAACTACCGATCACGATCGTGGCGCGTGCTCACGCCCGCTTCGTCCTTCTTTTCTACAAATGCCATCCCAAACCGCAGTAAGCCCCTTCCTAGCAGCCGCAGAGAGCAAATATCTACGGGTGGGCTTGAAGTTAGCCCCACGTTAGAGTGCAGGTTGTGGGCTGCTCTCTACGACATGCCAAGGAGCGAGGCACACTGTGGTTGCGTGCTACGGAACACTTTATTCACATCATGGTTCAATCAAGGTACACCATGCAGGCACACACACAGGGATCCCTACCAAGTCTCTTGTCCGAGTCTCCGCGCTAGCCGCCCGCATCTCCCAAACCCCCGCCTGCCATTCTACGTCCACTAGCGCCATCCCTCGGGCGCCGAAGTCCACAGGTCCCGCTACCGGTGGCGCTCGGAGGGCGAGGAGGGTGAACGGAGAGAGCTCACGGTGAGGGGACCCGAAGCCCTCCCCATACACTAAAATTAAAGGTATTCCAAGTTTTAGCTTTTTTGCTACACACCACCCCCTAAGCGAGTATGAATTATAAAGTTTAAACATTTGGGTAATATAGAAACCTAAAATGACACTAACTTTTCAATATGCAGTTCTGCAGGCATGTTTGACCACTTTTTATAGTGAATTCGATAGAAAAGATTGCCCTAACAGACTTTGAAGAAGCTTATTCTAATAGGCATACGTGTAGCCATTACAGCAAAATAATGGGACAAGCATGTCACCGTTTGTTGATGACAAAAGCGCTCTCCTGCTGAAGTGTTGTAACTGTAAACTCGAACACACTCGTAGCTTTTGTAAGCTATATAGCAAAAGGTCATTAGGGATAAAAGAGACAAAGCGCAAAACCACTCTAGCCTGTAAGCACCAAATTTTTAGGATGTGTTGGCCCGCGTCAAGGCCAACATACAAAGTTTCACAGGAATTCGTAGCGAAGGCCCAACCGAGACGCACAGCCAACCAAACACATGAGAGGTGACAGACAAGATCTCGGTCCGATTAGTCCAGCTACCCACGACAAAGTAAACCCACCAGAGGTATTTAATGCCACCGTACCCGGACACATGGAGCTTGCCCTAAATAATGTAATGCGCAACAAACACTGGGCACGACGGCTGGTCTGAACGAAATCTCTCATACCCCCTGTTCAAGAAGTGGCTCATCCTCCAAATAACATCGCATCCAGATTAGGTAGCTAGTCACTACGAACGATTTTGACGGCCTATGACGGATTTCACTGATGAAGATCGAGATGGTACAAGGAAAGGTGGAGCGCACAATTGCGAATAGGATGCCCACGGCTGAAACACATTTTATGATTGGCCCACACAAGACATCCTGCTACTACCAGTGGGTCCAGTATCGGCAACAAACGTTCAAAACAAAATGTGATCACCGAGAACGAGTGGCCAAAGATCTA
This sequence comes from Haemaphysalis longicornis, assembly GCA_013339765.2. Lineage (NCBI taxonomy): Eukaryota > Metazoa > Arthropoda > Arachnida > Ixodida > Ixodidae > Haemaphysalis > Haemaphysalis longicornis. The sequence goes on from CM023454.1 coordinate 133,799,235, forward strand.
ATCGCGACATCCTCTGCTCCTGCTGCTACCCTCCAGCCAACCACCAAGGGCACGCAACACGCCGAAGACCCTACGTACAAGATCCGAGGGCCCAAAATCTCTAATCCAGATATATATTACAAGCTGTCCCCTACTACAGAAGAACGCTGCATCTTCCATGCAAAGGCAAAGTGTACGAAATAGCATCGTACGTGTTCGCGCGATTAAAAGCCTAAGCATTGCACATTCGAAAGGATGGGCAGTAGACCAGAGTGGCCACACAACCGAGCAGAATCCAGACGAAGATTTAAAATTGCTCACAGAGAAATCCACGCCAATGATGCCAATAAATGTCGCATTGCGGTGTTGTTCTAGTACCAAGAAGGCTTCACGTACAAGGAAGTGAAGTGGTGTTCGGGCCGCTCTGCGATCTCGGGATTATTTTGTGCGAACTCAAGTCTCTACACCAGTGTTCTCCAACGTTCGCGATGCAGCCCGCGGGCTCCGCGGAGCTTCCGGGGCTTCCCAATCCGACCGCTACACATCTTGGCTCGATGGCTGCGGCTGCCCCTGGGGCGCTAGGCCTACCGTCCACTTCTGATGCTCCACAGATGCTTGAGATGGCCACCGCCATGGAAGGGAGCGACGAGCCCTACCACGGGGATGAGGATTTAACGCCACGAGCAACCATCGTCGACCGATCAACTGGCCGCACGGTCGCTGCTGTGCCGGGAGAGACCCTCGCTGCCGACGACACCGCCGGCTGGGTGCTGCCGCGTCGATGCATCGCCGCCAACACCGCCGCCAAGCAGCTAGGGTCGACGACGAAGCAAGCATCGCTAATCAGTGAGTGCGCCGCAAAGCCCTCACCCAGTTACAACCCCCACTATGTCAAGAAAGTTAACGCTTCAATGACTAAGACGGCACGGATGCCCGCAGGCATACCGAGGGATGAGCATAAGATTATAATTAGACCGCGGGGCGGACTCCACGACGGGCGCTTAGAGCGACAGAGCTCATGGCAGCAATAAGAACGGCCACCGGTATCAATAGGGACGAAGCCTTACGTGACACCGTGTGCCCGAACACGCAGCGGAACATCATCCTTGTGAGCACGCCGTCCGAGGCCCGCGCAGCGAAGTACGCACAGCTACAGTCGCTACGAGTCAGCGAGCAACAATACGAGGTCTATGCATACCATGCCGCCCCCGACGGCACTGCCAAGGGAGTGATACACGGTATAGACAGGGAAGACACCGCAGAGGAGATTAGAGAGAATGTAGTTAACGAATACAACCCGCTAGTGCTGGACGCGCATCGCATTGGCAATTTCACGGCGGTGATCGTCCTGTTTCAAGGCCTCAAAGTACCATCGACAGTCAAGTACGGCGCAGTACTGCTAAGGTGTAACCTGTACAGACAACACCGAGAAGTGTGTACCACGTGTGGAAAGATTGGCCACAGAAGGAACGTATGTCCGCAACCGCACGTACGGGTATGCCTCGCGTGTGGCAAACGAGACCCGGGAGAGGAACACCGAATTAAACTGCAAACCACATTGCAAACTGTGCGGAGGGCCCAACACGACCGGAATGCAGGGCTGCACAAATTCAAGATCCCATATATCGTTAAACGGCGGCAATGGGAGCGAAAGGAAAGCAGGGCCCCCGAGAGAAAAGACGAGCGCAATTTCCCCACATTAGGCATCGCCACGGAGAAGCGAGGGCGCAGGCGCAGTCGCGAGGAGGGGCGCAGCCGAGAGCGGCGCAGCCGCAATCGCGCGCGTGGCGACACCAGCTGTTCCGCCGATCGAGGGGCAAAGGGGAGGAGCCGGAGTAGAAGCGCGTCACGATCATGTGGACGCGTGGAGTGGGCTGACGTGGTCAAGGCAACACCTGCGCGCCCAGCGCGCTCCTTATCTAGAACGCCGAGCAGAGCTGAACGTGAACGCGCGAGAGGAGGACCACCGATGAATCGCCGAACCACAGCCAGAAAAAGGATACATGCGGAGAACACGTCGTTACGGAAAGAAAATGCCGCAACTGAGACTACAACTGGCCGACGATAAACGAAAAGCTGCAGCGTCTCCTGGTCCCACGGGAAAAGCAGCAACCACAACAGCAACCGCACCAGCAATTGCAGCAGCAACCACAGCGGAAAGCGCTGGCAACCAGGATGGGAGCTGGGACGGGCTCCGCTCCCCCAATCGCTCTCGCCGCGAAACCAACCCCAGCCAACGACGCCCACAAAGCCAATGCCGCCGACAACACCGGCAAACCCACAGCCGAAGAAGAAAGCAAGAGTCTAACACCAGCACCACCACCTGGAGTGACCGAGGAAAGAACACGTAGTTGATATGGAGACCCAAGAAGAAGACGAAACAGTTCCTCTAACGGCAGAAGACGAACAAGAAATGCGAACTCAAGAAGGAATGCGTGCCGCCGACCGGACTTCGACTGCGGCGCTGCATCGACAAATTAGAGAAGAGGGTCGACCGTCTAAGCGCGCGACTAGACGCTCGAATCGACGAGCTCGAACGCAGCATGAACACCCGGCTCGATGCGCTCCAAGAATTCTTATACAAAAACCTCGGCCGCTACGAAGACGTGGTGGCAACAGGAGACCGCAATCACACCGATAACTCGAGAACATCAACACCATGAGCAGACAACCCAAGAAGGCAAACTCGAAGATCACAATATGGCAGTGGAACGCCAACGGTTTTTACTGCCGCAAGCCAACGCTACTCCAAATCATCCGGAGTGCCCAGAAGCCCCCGGACGTCATCATGGTGCAAGAGATGCACGCGGAGGACGCCCCGTCCCTCTCGGGATACAGGGCGCACGCGAGCCCTCCGAGCGCGCGAGCCTGCGGCAAGGGAGCGCCGCAAGGCGTCTGCACCTTCGTAACGAGGGGGATCCCGTTCGTGAAGCACGAGGACCTCCTCGGACGGAGCGCGCTGGAATACTGCACGACCGAGGTGGTGCTGGGAAAGAAGAAGAAGGAAGCCATCCTCCTGATCAATGTATACAGCAATCCCGCGCACCGCCAGCAACCGTTCCGCACCATGCTGCACAAGACGCTGGCGGCAGCACCGAGAGACACGATAGCGATCTGCGAAGACTTTAAAGCTCCTCACAAGAAGCTCGGATACACCCGCACAACGCTTAAGGGCAGGGAACTACTAGACGAGGCGGCCGACGCGGGGTTTACCTTAGACACGGACCCCTCGGCTCCCACCCGAATCGGCACGTCGGTGACCACGGACACGAACCCGGATCTCACGTTCGTCCGCGCGGCCAACACAACCAAAGGAGGCGTAAAGTGGCGAAACACGGGCCAGAACCTGGGCAGCGACCACTTCGTGATAGAGATCGAGCTGCCGACGTCCGCAAGACACCGAGACGAGCGCGATCGCCGCCGACAAAAGATTACGGATTGGAATCTCTTCCGCGCGCGAGTCGAAGAAGGGCCCGCACGAAACATCACAGACATCGAGAACTTGACCAGCGACGTCGTTCGCCTAGCGAAGGACGCGACGACGCAAACACGACGTAGACGAGACTGCCCCGGCATGGACAACCGCCTGGCGCACATGCTGAAAGCCCGCCGGTCGATGCAGAAGAGGTGGCGGGGATGGTGCAACAACCACCGCCTCCGCAAGACTAATAACGACGCTCGGCCGCGAAATCGAAAAGTACAGCAGGGAGCTCTGCACCTAACGCTGGCACACGGTGTGCAACGAAGCGGACGGCCAACTCCACAAGGTAGAGAACGTGGAAGTTACTCCGCCACCTCCTGGACGAGACCGACACCATGGGCTACCAGCAACACCAGCCTCGCGCAGGTTATACACGCGGCAACCAAAGCTCTGGGAGAAGAGGCGAGAAACCGCATATATACCAAGTACATCCGAAGCCCCCCCCCCCTTGAACGACACGGCGAATACGCGGGCGTGGACAACCCGGCTCTCCGACCGCGACATCGAGGAGTGGGAGGTCCGGGCTGTGCTGCAAAGCATCAATTGCAAGTCGGCGGCCGGACCGGACGGGATAACAAACAAGGCCCTACGAAACGTCGGAGACGGAGCCATCGCATCCTTGACGACGTACTTCAACCACTGTTGGCGTTCGGGAACACTACCGAAGCAGTGGAAGACGGCGAAGACGGTACTCATTCCAAAGCCAGGCAAACCGCCGAGCATAGAGTACCTGCGCCCAATTTCCCTAACGTCATGCGCGGGGAAGATCCTAGAACACATACTGAACGACAGGTGGCAACGATAGCTAGAATCGGAGAGACTCTACCCGGACGCCATGCTCGGCTTCCGGGAGAGACTGAGCACACAAGACGCAATGATTCAGTTACAACATGACATTCTGGACGCGCCCGTACGCACCCACGACAACAGGGCCGTGCTGGGGCTGGACCCGCAGAGGGCATTATACAAAGTCAAGCACTCCGCCATCCTCCCGCAGGTCAGCAGCCTCGGCATGGGCAGAAGGTCCCATGAATATATTCGGGACTTTCTTTCAGAACGAACCATCACAATACACGCGGGCGACCTACAGCTGCCGCCCAAGAAGCTAGGGAGCACGGGAATCCCCCAGGGCTCGGTGATATCACCGGTGCTCTTCAACCTAGTCCTGATCGGCGTGGCGCGCAGGCTGTCGGAGATCCCGCAGGTCCGCCACACCATCTACGCGGATGACATCACGCTGCGGGTCCCCGGGGGCAGCAACAGCCACATCGAGGACGCGTTGCAGACAGCGGTGAACACCATCGAAGACCAGCTAATCGGCACGGGACTGCAGTGCTCGCCGCAGACAGTCACAGCTGCTGATCGTCCCTCCGCCGGGCCGGTACCGCAAGAAAGTACCACAGTCATCCCCAGGGTCGCCACTCTCCGGGTCCTCGGCATGCACATCGAGGCCAGCAGAAGCAACAAGACCGCGGTGGACCACCTCGTCACCAAGATCGGCGCTGCGGCCCGACTTAATCCGGAGGGTGTCGACGCGGCACAACGGGAATGAAGGAGGCCAGCCTCCTCCGCCTGCTCCAGTCCTTCGCGATGAGCCACGTCGCCTACGTCTGGGCGTTCACTTCTGGCTGCGCCAGGAGAGGGACCGCATCAACGCGGCCATCCGCAAGGCGTACAGGACGGCCCTAGGATTGCTAAATAGCACCAGCACGCCCCGGCTGCTCGAGCTCGGGGTGCACAACAACCTCGAGGAGATCAGCGAGGCCCAAAAAACGGCGTAACTCGAGCGCCTCGCCACCACGAGCTCGGGCAGGCGTATCCTGGAACGCCTCGGGCTGGCGGGCACGTCGTCGCAGCATAACGAGACAGCGCAGCAACAGCAGCGGCAGCAGCTCCAGCCGGAGGTGATGGGGCGACTCCGGATCCTCCCGCTGCCCCGCAGCGTCCTCCCCGACCGCAACCGCGGTCGCAGAAACTCGAGGGTCCGCGCTCTCGTCGCAATGCACGCCAACGATACGGGCGCCCTGTACGTGGACGCCGCCCGGTACACCGACCGAACCCGACGCCTACGTAGCGGTGGCGGTCCGCGCCACCACGGGAGAAATATACAGCGCCTGCAGCGTCCGCGTGCCGTCCGGCAGCCAGGCAGTGCACCACAGTGCTCAGTGACTCGCAGTCGGCCATCGCGAACTACGCCAACAACAACGTATGTGAAAGTGCAGTGCGCGCGGTGTAGTGCAGTGCGGTGATCAGTGGAGCGGTGCCGGCCACCCACCTTCGGTGGTTCCCGGCGCACACCAACATCAGAGGCAACGTGGGCGACGGTCTCCCCAACCGCAACAAGACGGCGGACGCAGCCGCGCGAGGACTGACCAACCGCGCGGCGGTGGTCTCTTCCACCCTGCCGAGTTCCGCGACAGAGGGAGGCCAACGCGAAGACAACGACGACGAAGACGACAACGACGACGTGGGGTGGGACCCGGAGCCCCTCCTAACGTGTGGGGAGGTGCTGGAGTGGTACCGGCTCGGCCGGCGCACCGCTCCGGCGCCCCCCCCGGAACTAACACGAAAGCAGGCACTGCTATTACGGCAACTACAAACACAGTCAGTGATCACGCCGGCGCTCGCGCGTCACGTGTGCCCGGATGTGTACGCAAGTGACGTGTGTAGTGTGTGCGGACAACATCGCGCAACTCTGGCACACATCCTGTGGGACTGTGCAGTGCACCCCGTGGAAGCTGCCGACCTCTACGGCCAGCTGCCGGACACCATACCGAGTGCCGTATATTCGACGGACCTGGACGCACAAACTCTAGCCGTCCAGCAGCTCGAGGCTGCTCTCGCCAGGCAGAAGCGGAGGGAGTCGCAGACGGCGGGGAAAGGGACGAACTCCCGAGTACCTTTCGCGCACCGCTCACGCCGACGCTGGCGGGGCCCAGTCCCGAAGACGTCGTGAACGTGTATGGGATGTGGAGGCTCTGCGCATCCCGACCTCACACTCTCTGCTGGTCATAAATAAAGTCTTTCTCTCTCTCTATCACGTACAATCACGATGTTATTGGTGCAGCAATTGTGATCGATAACCAGCGCCACCCTGAGTAAACGCTTGGGGGAATGCTGCAGCACCGCAACCTGAACAGAAATACAAGCAGTCCCAACCCCGCCCGAAACAGCACTATTTCATTAAGCAAGAAGGATTCACGCACCCAAACCTGCTATCTTCACAGACACCCGGATGATGTTGGCAGAAAGGACGCCGTTGTTCCTTCGAGCCTTACCTAGCCAACGAGCAACAGTGACATGATTGCCGAGTAATGCACGTCATGGAAAAAACGGCGATTCATTTGGCCATGTTTTTCCAAGAAGCAGACTCTAAAACGAAGGATAAAAGATGTAGATCTTGATTTGATTATAATGATGATGATTATATCATCATATTCATCTTCATATTTTATTTCCTCAAATACTGCACAAGGGGGTGCTGCATAAGGGGTGGATATACAGGGTATCAAAAACATTTGCCTCATAAGGGGTTGGTATACGGGATATGAAAAAACGTTTGCTATAAAAGGGGCGTATACAAGGCACAAAACATTGCTAGGTGAATATATATGTTAGCATAAGGTCTCACTGTCAGATATGAGTAATTTCATTTTTAGTGAAACTTGATGGGCATGTGATTGCGACGACGTGGTTTGGGAGGTCGTTCCGGTCCTTCACTGCATGCGGAAAGAAGGACGTGGAGAAGGTAGCAATCGTAGTGCGGTAACGGCAAACTTGGAGGGGGTGGCTGGTGGGCTGCGAAATGTTCGTCGGGTGGATGACGTATGCAGGATGGTGGAGGGGCGAATGAAACAGCTTCTGAAACATGGAAAGAGTGGCTTTGCAGCGTCGAAGGGAAAGTGGCTGTAATCCAGACTGGACTTTTAAGGATAAAACGCTAATGTCTACAGAATATGACGAATGTATGAATCGAGCTGAGCGATTTTGAATTGACTCAAGGTCATTGATTAGATAATTTTGAGCCGGACTCCATATAGCTGACGCGTATTCCAGTTCGGCCTGATGAGGGGTGCGTATGCGAGCACTTTTACGTGTTGAGGTGCGCAACACAGATGATTTTTCAGGAATCCCAATATTTTGTTTGTAGATAAGATAATGTTTGTGACATGGGCATTCCAAGTTAGATCGTCCGATAGTGCGTGCTCCAAGATATTGTAAACACTGTACTATTTGTAGAGGGGCGTTAGTGGTTTGGTATTGGAATAGGAAAGGGTTTTTGCGGCGAGTGAATGAGACAACCTTACACTTATTGGGGTTAAGTTTGAAAAGCCAATTGTCACACCATTTTTTAATGTTGTACAGATCGTGTTGTACGGTTAGTTGATCGGAAGCATTAGTTATCGTATGGTAAATCACGCAATCGTCGACGAACAATCTGATTTTGCAAGACACAGTTAGGGGTAGGTCATTTATGTAGATGAGAAATAGCAGGAGGCAAAGTACGCACCGTTGTGGTACTTTGTTCAGAGGTTCAGATGATTCATAATTTACGTGCACGTGTTGATAAGGACTAGCTAAAGAAGATTTAATCCATCTTAACACGTCAGGGTCGAACTGTATCAAATGCTTTTGCGTAGTCAAAGAAATGGCGTCACTCTGAAAGTTTGTGTCAAGATTTGTATGTATGTCCTGAGGAAAGAGTGGTAATTGTGTTTCACTGGAAAAGCCCTTGCGGAAGCCATGCTGACAGGACTGAAAGAAACTCTTCGAATCGAGGAAGTTTATAACATCAGAATATTTGACGTGTTCCATGACTTTGCATGGGATGCTTGTTAGTGAAATTCGACAATAACTCAGTGGGGAGTTTCTGTCACCTGCTTTGTAGACTGGAATGACCTTACCAATTATCCAGTCATCCAGAATGTCGTCGATGCTGAGTGATTGTGAGAATATGAGGTGCAAGTATGGTACAATTGTGTTGGTGATGTTCCTTAATAGTTTTGAATTTATTTCGTCAATGCCACATCGCGAGGAAAGTTTAATGTTTTTAATTACAGATGGAATTCCGTCTGTGGAAAATGGTAGCGCAGGCATGCTGGAAGCTACCAGAGTGGTTGCCGGAACGGGAGGCATACTAGGCTATCTGGTGAACAACTATGAAAATGCAATGCTAAAAATGTTAGGACACTCGGCAATTGTGGTCACTTCACCTGGTTCGTTAGTAAAGGTGATAGTGCGGGATGGTTTTGGATTGACGATCTGCGAAAATTTTTTACGTCATCACTCAGCATGTTGGGCAGGTCTGTGTTAAAAAATGCATGCTTTGCGTTGCGAATTGCTGTAAGATAGTCATTTTCGGGGGAATAGTATTTGTCCCCTGTGCATGGCGTTCCTTTAGATTTTTCCTGACGGAAAAGGCGTTTTACTGCAAAACAGTATATGTCTAACCCCTCTAGTTTTCATTCCGGTGTCATCGATTTACTCGGCGCCGCTCCGGGGCTCCTCCTCACCAGCGCTGACACCTCGTTCACAGCCATTTAGCCCCTCACCTCCACCGCTGTTCTTTGGCAAGTTGCGCAGTCGGCAGCTAACCATGCCACAGTGGTATTCGGTTATCAGATGATTGCGAAAGATAGACTGAAGCGCGGATGGGCGGAAAAAATGCAGTGACGTATACTACCCTCCTTAACATAAAATTTGGACGCAGCTCAAGCTGCAGTCGGGCACTAATTTTTTTGTTGCTTAGTCGGTTTAATGTTTTAATATACCAGGGCTTTTAAGTGCGAATGCACTTCTTAAGCGAGCCTGAATCGTCCACCGCCGTCGTCCGCATTGCAACAGCTGCGGGTGCGCGCGCTCCTCGTCTTCCTCCTCGTCTTCCCTAGCAACGGGGGGAGATGGGCGCGCGCTACTCTCCTCCTCCTCTCTCCGCTCAGTGACTGCGGGTGTTGGGCGCCTCCTCTCCACTTCGGGCGGGAGAGCTCTCGCTCGCGTAGCGGGCGCTCCGCATTCCTACGCGTGAGGGCGCTCGTGTAGCGCTCGCCGTAACGGCGGGTGCTATTCTCCTCCTCCTCTCTCCGCTCAGTGACTGCGGGTGTTGGGCGCCTCCTCTCCACTCCAAGATCACGATATCCACCGTAATCGCGCAATCAACAACCGTGCATTCGCACTTACACACTCTCCCCCTAGGGGAAGTGCGAGGGAATTTTTTCTGTGTGGTATGAAGTGTGGTCTTCGGAATAAACATATGTTTCAGTTCACTTACCTTTTTTATAAACTACCGAATATTTATTAACCCATCGGTTACGGAAGTTGGCTTCAAAATCTTGAAGAAGCTACTGAGTTCGTTTATTATTTTATTATAGTTAGCTTTATCATTTAATCTTATTATTTTGTTTAGCATTTCGCATCGTTGTGAGGAAAATAAGAAATGTGCATGGATAACTTTAAAGTCGCTAATTTCTTCGAGATCGGTAATCGACGAATAGCTAGAAGGATTGGTGGTTAGAATGAGATCAAGGAAGTTTGCGGAATTGGTGGCAACACGTGTTGGCTCTGATACAAGTTACGGAAAGTTAAAGTTGAAACAAGCTTCTATAAATTCTCTGGAGTAATTCTGATTTCCTTGTGTGGTTGTTCCGGTTTGCCCGTTAATATTAGGAAGGTAACCTCACCAAACAGCAAAGTATGGGAATTCGGGTAGGCTATGGTGAATGCATTAAGCAGGTTAGTGTAGTTTTTCGGTATAGTTTGGATTTACATTAGGCGGTCTGTAGCAGACACCAAGCAGTATCGTTTGGAATGAAGCCCGGTAATGTAGCCATAGTCAGATGGTATGTCACGTGCTAAGTTGATGGCGGAACAGGATAATTCCGGGCCGACGGCGATTAGTACGCCTCCTCCGCGAGGTCATTTGCGATATCTTCGGTATAAGTGGAAGTTAGGTAGATCTGCAAGAATTTCAGTGTCCGTCACGTCATCGGTAAGTCATGTTTCTGTTAGTACAAAAAGATCGGCATTGGATGACGTCACAAGGCTAGATATTCGTTGTAGTTTCGGTGGAAAGCTGCGTATGTTAGTAAAGACTACAGATAAGGAAGATAGTTTTGTGCTGGTTTTGGGGGGCGGTTTGTTACTTTCTTTGTTCGAGGGGTTTGCAATGCAATTTCATGACAGTTTGTGAAGAATTGTCAGAAATTTAACGTTTCGAGCCCTTATGAAGTGTGTTACAGTCAAATCTCGTTATTGCGAACCTCAGACCAACAATTTTTTCAGATTAACGAACATTTTGAATATCCCCTACCAAATCCCCATTATTACGATGTAAAAATATTTCACTACTACGAATTTCAGAACACAGTTTATTTCAGAAGACCGTATAGAATTTTATCATTCTCAAATAAAATACAACTTCAAAATAACAAATCAATGTGCGACAGGCCGTGCAAATGATTACCGGGGTCTGGAGGAGCGTGACAGCGACCACCGACGGGAACCGCTGGAGGAAGGCCGGCCTACTTGATACGCCACCTGAAGCCGAAAACATGGTGCCAGACAGTGAAGAATGCCATGCATGGGAGAAGTTGCAGAAAAGCACGCCTTGGATGCTGCAGTCCCCTTTGAAGATTGCGTGCACTGTGACGATGAAGCATGCACGTGTGCTGAACTGACGACTGAAGACATCGTCAACACCGTTCGTCCCGATGACGCAACCAATGACGAGGATGCCGAGAGTGACGACGACGACTCTGAGACAGGGCCCGCAAGCCAAGGCGAAGAAGCCGTGTCTAACGCCAATGTTTTGCAGTGCGTAGCAAAAACGGGTGCTTTTCTTAGCACGTGCGTCAATGCCATCAAACCAGTGCACAAGAACGTGGACAGGTTCGAATCGTTTTTCTTGCAGCAGTTGAGTGGCACACGTCCGGCAAAGTTCACCGATTTTTTCATATAAATGGGTATCGAGACCCGCATTAGAGGCTCACGCGATTGTGCACGTGTTCCCAGCCAAGGTAGATGGATGCTTTGGTTACGTTCACAATTTTTACCGTTCATTTTTTTATTTTTTAACCAGAACGATTTTTCAATATAACGAACTATTTTTAGCGCTTCCTTGAAATTCGCTGTATCGAGATTTTAATGTATAACGTATCTAAAACTTTGTTGATTTTTTTTGCGAATTAAGCAAGTGTCTACGGGCGGTTCTGACAGACTGGGAGGAGTCTTCGCCGACGCTAAATTTTCTTCCTTTTATCTTGGGTGCATTTGTAAGCACGGTCTCTTTAGTTTTATAAAGGTGAACCTAGCTATTATATTGCGGTGGCGATTAGTGGCATGGAGTCCAAGGCGATGTGCGCTATCTATTTCTTTTGGGTCGATGGCTACTCTGACGTGTTAAAGGCAGTGTCTGATGATAGCCCTTCTGTTTCTGCATTTGTTTCAGCTGGGTTAGGATCGGGAAGATTGTAGAATATTAAGTTATTACGCCGTGAGTGGTTTTTCTGCTTCGTCTAATTTAGCCTCCAGCTCGAAAACTAAACGGTTCGCATCGGTTGTGAGCATACGGATCACTTGAAGTTCTGCTTGTAGAGGCGACAGGTTCTGGTAGGTGGTTTTCTACTTCAGTCATGCGTGTACTTTAGTCACTTATGGTTTTGTTGGTTGTAAATAGCTGGTTTTTAAGTTCTTGCACCTCAGTGAGAAGTGTAGCTTGCCCAGCGAAAATGTTTTGTAGTTCGGCGAGGATTTGCTGCATTTCTCGGCTAGGGTTAGTCTCGACATCACCGGACAATGATAACAGTAGAGAGGAGGTGGTATGCGCGTTCTCAAGGATGATTTCACAATGGTACTGTGGGCTCGGCAGCTGCACTATGTAGAGTTGCTTGTCGTTTTAGCACATTGGCTATTGTACACAACCTGCATGGCTAGGGCGAAGCGGTAAGTGCGCTGTGACGTGGCACAGTTGCCTAGTGTACGAAGTGCTGCCGACGGGCGTTGCTTTTTTATAGCTGGGGGAGCAATGATGTTCACTGCGATGGTGCTGTCCAGTTTGAAGTGGGGGTTGGGGGTCCGGTAGCGTTGTTGCCAGCAGTGGTGCAGACGCGGGAAAAGCTTATTGGCCAGCACCTGCCTCGCTTTCACAAGGAGACCGCGTCCCATTCCAAGCAAAATCCAGAGAATGATTTACCAGGGCGGCATGCAGTAGTTGCAGGACTATTGCTGGGAATACCTGCATGACCAGGGCGAAGCGGTTGGTGCACCTGGACGTGGCACAGCTGCCTAGCTGCATGAGATTTGTTTTTGTTGGGTGGACATCCACCTCCAGGAAAGAGAGAACAAAATCTCTGATAAGAAAAATTTTGGTAGAGGGAAACTGAATGGTGGCTGTTGAAGTAGAAGAAAATGTGTTTAGGATAACCCAAAACGCTGGCGTGAAGGGTCAGGTATTGGTTAAGCTTAATACAAAATTCCAGCCAAAATGTAATTTCAAAGAAATACCTAAATGTGCACTTAGGAGTTTCTATGCCATTAGGTGACTTGGTGAATGATGGGTTCAGCGGAAAGTGGAGGTATACGGACAGGTGTCCTCCATGGTTGGAACACAGGAGTTTTAAGGAATCAGTGAGCAGTTATAATTATGTGACATGTGTCTCGCAAAACTGAAATATTGCTAATGCTATTTCTGTGTGTATGTGTGTTCTATGAGTCAGTTGTGTATAGTTCCAAGGATGGTAATATTACAAGTAGTTTGTTGTCTTTCTGTGTGGTCCACACTGCCTTCTTTGCGTTACAAAGTTGTCAGATGTGTCGCTTGAGGTGAGTGAAAGATAGCGTAGTTAAGTGAACTGTAGTCCTGTGTGTACCAGCCGCACATCTTTGATCCGCGGCCTCAGTCACTACAATTCAGAGTTGCCTGAAACCCCGCTAAGGTCAGTAAAAATTTCATGCTTATACTGCATATAACGCACTAGAAACCAGATTTATCAGACAGTTTTAGCGGGTTTTTTGATGCCAGTGCACCTACACCTCCTAGAAAGTCCGTGTTTCCAATTGACTTCAAATTTCGGGTACAGACAATGTGAGGTCAGAGAAATAGGTTAGCGTGCGCTTCGGCTGAGAAAATAATGTTATGGAAGTGCATTATTTCACAGTCATAAAATTCCCTGAGTACGCAGCTAAGACCCAGGTATTTTATACGCGTCTGTGTAAAACTTCGTAAGTGGTGGTTCTGCAAAAACAGGATACTCTGCATATTTGCTATTCTTTTTGCCTGTTTTGGTAAAGTTGTATAAAAAAGATCGCCTAAAACAGACTGCACATGTCACGGTCGAGTAACGGGAACGGCTGTGCCTTGTATACGGCGGAATTGGTACTATGAGCTTAAAAACGTTTTTATTCAATGTTACTGGTATAGGCACGGAAATATAGGGACAATTGAAAAGTGTTGCTGAGAGAATGTATCCTTATATTCAATGGTAAAATTATCGTCAAAGACAGACGGGAATTTTGAGGCATAGAGAAAGTCTATGTTAATTCCATTGGGTTGCATGGGCGATTTACCGCACTCTACCTGAAGACTTCGGCCAAACTACTGCGGAAAGTACCACGTGTATGGTACTACCCAAAATGGAGCACTTGTTGGAACTTTTTCAGCGCGTTTTTTTGCTGCTGACCCCTAAAGGACAGGGCATTAATCCAAGCGGCATCCTTCCAACGTGCTAAAAATTGTCGGAAGGATTTCTTCCTTGCAATCTAGGACTGTTGCAGAAAAAGTATAAGTGTTCATTGTTTTTTTAGCTGTTTCAAGTGCGGACTAAATGTGAGTTCGTTAGGAAATATAAGGCATAATACTTCTGTTCCTTTTCTAGAAGAATCAAAACATCACTTGAAGTAATGTATAGGAATTGATGGGTCCCAAGTTTCCAGAAAAACAGACCAAGGTGTCTCAAACTCATTAGAAACAAAATCGGCGGTTGCGGGAGGGTTTGAGCTAATATCATGCAAAGGTATTTTTCTCGGGATATTTTGTGAATAATGAAATTGTTTATGTCGTGTGCACTACAAACTCCTGCGGGAAAATTCTGTCAGAAATGTAGCTACTTACCATTTTTTAGGATCCTAATCATGTAGGTCAAAACACTAATAATTTACGGTCACACTGAATCCCGTATCACCAAGAAGGGGCACATGCCTTCGCTAGGACAGAAAGCACCTCTGCGCAAAACTGTTTCTTAATGAAGCATACATTATGTCCAAAGCAAGGGCCACCAGTTAGTCATTCGTGGCACGCCGCGACCTTAAGTCAACCTAGCAGTTCTCTAGAAGACCATTGTACTTTAAATGTACCCGTGTCTCCTACTAAACATCTTCTCCGGAAGCTTGCTTAGCCAGCGTACAAGACCGTGAGGCTATTCCATTTGTGTGGGAGACGCGTTCTTCTGGTCCTTAAAAAATCAATATTGTGGCCTTCCTTCAATTACGTTCAAGGCGCCCCGAAAGCAATTTTTCGTTATACGTGTACGAGTCTTTTAGTATGTCTGGGTTGCAAATGTTGTATTATAGTCTATGTAAGGTTGTGTGCGCCTGTAGCTGAAGATTTACAAGTGCTCAGAGCTGTATTCAGCTCATTAAGAGAAAAGGAGGAGTTGTAATAGCTTCTGAGCAATCCATCAAATGTAAAGACTTTTTGCACAGGTTTTGTGATGAATGAAAGAGTTTGCGTTATGTGCAGAACTTCTCATGCGTAGGAAGTGTGAATTTGGGTTAGCCTGGTTGCCAAGTGTGTCCTGTGTTGTGCGGACCACTTCTAGGTTTGGTCGGCTGTCCTTTAGGGGCTATGAATTCGTCTCCAGACTTTGTGTGTATCTTTGAATATGTTTATATATTGTAGAAGAGATCACAAACTCTTCCATTTTCCTTACAGTGCAGATGTGCAATGGAGGGCTGCGTCCTATAAGAAAATGAGGTTACCATACTCTTGGCATCACCAAAGCACACCCCATACCTTTTGAGGTCTTTCGAGCACGCCTACAGTCTCAGTCCTACCGTGCTATCGTAGTGTAGCGTTGCACCGTACGACTGAGAAACAAAATTTTCGGTGGCGCGCAGGAAGGTCGTCGTGATGGCTTGGGCTTCTTTATTGCGCGGTCGAGATGCTTCGTATTTGCGATGTTTCGTAGTTAAATATTGCTTAGGTTAGATGTTTTTTTTTCTAACTGTACCCCAGTTCGCTAGGGCGTCCCTGAATCTTTATATAAGGTGAACTTTTTCGACCTTAGTTTGAGACTACAATAATCTCTCCAACCCTACTCGAAAAAACCACACGCCGCTCCGCCCCTCAAGCCAGCTGCAGTCGGCATATTTCCCTAGGAATATAAAGATGAACCTCTTTCGCGGTTCCAGCAGAGATGTTTTCAGTAATTTTACAGTACATATTTTTTTCTTAAGATGCAACATTTCACAAGTTCTGGAGTGTTCACGGTGAGACCCCTGCATATGTTGCAGAGACGCTTTTGGGTATCACATATTCCAATTGAGGGATCATGTACCGCACACTTGGTGCACGTCGTTTCAGCGCGACTAGGGTTGGTACCATGGGCGAACCACTGGCACTAGAATATGGAACGGGAGAGTAATGTACGGTCGGAAACAACAATCAATAAATTTGCAATTATGTGCTCAGTAATTTTTGACCGATCACAGAGGAAGGTAAAGACCCTAGTAAATTCTTCTTAGCCCGGTGTAGAGTGATGCGCCTGACAGCTGTTACAACCTAGCCTTTCATGCCTCCCAACAAGTCGGTATTTGGTTGGGTGATAACATCTGGCGCAGAGATAATGTTAGGCGAGCTGCTCTTCAGGGGCTGAATATGTTGAAGCGGAGACTGTTTCAATCTACTATATGACCTAGAAAAAAGCAGGGGATGGAGGTTCTTCCTGTTCTGGATTTATACTGATACCAGGAGAGGTCCCAGAGCTCTCTGCTTTGTAAAAATGCAACGAGCCCAAGCGGGGGGCCTTGACCGTGGATTCGATAGCCACTCTTGCAGGCTTCTGCCCTTCCCTTATATTATCGTTGCCATGGTTAGATACAGCGTCAGTGTAGGTGCTTGGGAACCACGGTGTCGGATAACCTTAGATATGCAGGGTCACCATGTCGTGGATTTAAAATTTGCCCATATCATCAAGTAAATCGTCCGTCCTCGAAGCTATTACTACGAGTGGTAAAATAAAAAAAATGCAAATATCGAATAACTCTAAGTGCGCTAAAAGGAATTGGAAAATAAAAACACACATCTACACAAAACCTACTCCTGACGGCCGGCACAATTTTACGGCGTACGTGTCATCCCGTCTTGATCATCACAAAATCCATTCGTGCGTGTTAAAAGGCGTGCGCATCATCACCAGGCGGAGAAAACGACCTAGCAGTATTTTACGCTATTTTAACTGTACAGACAAAAACCGCAGAAACAGCTTGTGTGCCAAATACAACCACCAGGAGTCCTATCGAGACGCGATAGGCCATCCCGGCACCTAATGGGGGGCGGGGGGGGGGCATGTTTTCGGCTACAAACGAGTGTTGGTGGCTGGTCAGGATTGGAGACTCCTTCTGGCGCAAGATCCTTGTCTCCAGGAGTTCCCCGTCGACTGCACAAAGGGGCTAACAATTTTAAATTTATTTTGTTTTTTAAGACATATGGATGTACCCGAGAGGTCTATATTTCAACCGTATATTTTACAATGTCAACTAAATATGACCCTTGATGCTAAGTTGTCGCGTCTATGGGGCCCACTCGTCGGACGTCGGAGTTGTACATTTATGGTGTCTACGAAAACACTAGCGCCTTTGTTACTGGCGAGCGTTTTCATCAAAATGTTCCTACCCGTAGACCTTCGAGCGCAATGGCCATTTGGAAAAAGTGCGCTTAAAGACTCGAAGCCTACATAAACTTCGTAAATTTGCCTTTACATGAAGACAAAACTGCACTGTTGCGAAATCATTCGTCCGATGCTAGTATCAGTCATCGGATAAGCAAATATGAGGACCTTAAACTCTTATTTATGTAACTCATGGTCTTGTCAAGGGGAACAATCCTAAACTGATGTCTTACACCTGACATCACGTCTAAGCGCAAACACATCGGTAAAAATTGATTTTCCTTTGGCGGCACAAGCAATTCAATATAACAGGTAAACCCATAAAAACACAATAGTAGCCGTTCATCGCGAGTTGAAGACCGAATGTTTCCTTTGTTAGCGGAACCGTTTAAACACACTGACACAAAGATGTTTCGATATAGGCATGCATAGCATCTCTGAAAAATAGACGAGGGCAAAAGAACCTAACAAAAACATGCTGCGAGTAGCGCGTTGGAACAGCGAGGGCACATGCTTGAATGATAAAAACATTTCAACACATAATAAGAATAAGTTGAAGCATTGTTCGCAACGTGCAGGCAACATACTTATGCATTCCTCATAATTGTAACACTGTTGTACGTGGTTTTCGCGGCTTCCTCTTCGTATTTTTATTCGTTTGGTAGTGTTTCTGCGCTCTTTTTAAGTAAAAATAACGTTCTTATATCATTGTGAATTTCTTACTCTGAGGCAAACTTTGCATGTTGGAAAGAAATTAGGAAGAAGTTCAGAAAATTGAAGATGATATCTCGGTATAACCTCTCGTTACATCCATGGCGACCTGTGTTTGGTGGCTGGAAAACAAATACATTTGAATATTCTAATCTAAACATAAATGCTGATTCCGAGATCTCACCTGGTACTTCCACACGGTGGGAGACATAGTAGTCTCTTATTACAAAAAATAAATAGCGGTTTTGGAAGGGTCTTATCATAAAGATATAAAAAAACTGGTGAACCTTCAGGCCACAGATTGGCTACCAAGGAATAAAATTGTACCAGGATAGAGAAAAAAATTTATTTTAAGGGTGATTAAAAATGACGGTGACATTCATTAGGGAGGTCCTTCGTGCTGCCTAGAAGAAAACCAATGTATTATGTAATAATATTGTTTGTATTTTTGCAACACGTTACCTTGAATAAAATTTCCTGCGATTAACTGTAGATACGCGTTTCCGACTTGTTCCTTCCAGAGGGATTCCGAGCTCATCTCGTATTTGCAAAACGCTGTGCATCCTAAAAAGTTTACAAATTCTGCGACGTTCCTAAATTGTTACATCCATCAAAAGTGCTTTCAAATGGTATCCTGCCAACTCATGCGAGAATAGAAATATCTCAGATTTTCAACCGGCTCAGATGGGACTACGAACAGCGAGTTAGCGAGGATCTTGTCTTCTTTCTCTCCTTATTATTTGTTTACTGCCTTCTTCAAAGTTTTGTGATGACAAAAATTTCAGAATATATCGCCAGTTTCGAAAACAAACGTTACGTAATTTTTGAAATAGGCTTTCAAAGATAACATTGCTAATCTTAGCGCGAAGGGACCAGGGGCCATGGAGGGCGTAATAAAACTAGTTCTAACTGCCGTGTTGTCTAAACCATTCTAAAGCAACTGTAAAAATTTGTTATTTATTAAGGTTAGGCGGTTTATTGGAATGTTCATATAGAACAGGATCATCAGTCAATCCGATATTCAGTTCAATATTGAAAAGATACTTTTTGTGGTCTTATCGAATTTGTTAATCAGTCCTCCGGATATGCGCATCGAGAGCCCGCCGCCTGTCAAGCGCCAATAAACCATGCCCCCGCGTAAAACTCACTCAGGGCTGTACACGTCAAACGTATGCCGCTTTACGTTTCGTTCCAGCAAGATAACCCACGGCCCCGCTAAAGCGGATGTGCCCACTAGGGCAAGCCTCTTCTTTGAAGGGAGTGTAACGTTGGGCTCGTTGGTCATCCGTTCTTGCAGGCTAAGCGCGAGGTAGACACAGGGCGGGTCATGAGATGGGACGTCTGTGAACTGGACGTCTCAGAACTAGCTGTGATAAAGCTCGGCGTTCGTTCACGTTTACTGCTCTGAGTGATGTCAACGTTGAAGTATGGCTCAGCGGCGCTTTGTTGCTGCCAAGCGTGAGATACTCACGTCCGAAGGACTGGAGTACTCAGCTCATAGCTAGCGCGCAGGGGTATGTAACAAGAGCGGTCTGACAGATGCGCGGCCTTTACTGGCTCCAATACGTTTGCAGTACCCGCGAATGTATGAACCGCTGCTGGAACCGGAAGCGCAGCGAACGAAGAGAAATAAAAATAAAAAAGATTTTGTACATCAGGCCACCGCCCATCACTACTTTAAGCAACCAAAAGGCGCATATCTGGCGCCGGCTACAGACCGGTACTTACTTCAGCCACCGAGTCCTCTCCAACATTTCTCCATCACTTTTCCAACACGACTACCGCACTTGCAACGTCCCTCTCACTACTTACCACTTGGTGCACTCATGCCCAGACAACCATAAACCCCTTCTCAACCCATCACCTGAGCAGTGGGAGTTCCCGCTGAGCAGCTCGGCTCCAGAGGAACAACAAGCTCTGGTCGAGCGGGCACTGGAATCAGCGCTGCCTCGCGGCCTTCTCGACTTGAGAGGCTGACCACTTCTGCTCTTACTTTTTTTCCTTTAAGATAAATAAACGTTTATAACTCTCTGTACATAAGGTGAAGCTGCCACGTAAACTGGCGACCCC
Organism: Haemaphysalis longicornis; assembly: GCA_013339765.2. Lineage (NCBI taxonomy): Eukaryota > Metazoa > Arthropoda > Arachnida > Ixodida > Ixodidae > Haemaphysalis > Haemaphysalis longicornis. Next base: position 133,819,356 of record CM023454.1, read on the forward strand.
TTGACGCCGTTTTTTTTAGCGGGAGGGAATTTCTGTTCTGGCAACCATAGTAGCCCGCGAAAAGATGGCTGGGAAATTTGCGGGTACGCCAGCTGAAATGCTAGCACTCTCGGTGTATAACTTTCTTGAGTATTAAAAAATGCGAGTTTGAGGAAGCTTTTCCTGTAATATCTTCGTTGTTATTGCATAAATTTGCGTCATCCTGTGAAAGAACAAGCATAAGCGCTAACCTATTGCTCAACATGCAGAGGTCATTGCTTCTGACCAAGAAATCTATCAAAAGTACTTCCACAACTTTTAGGCCGAACCAAGCACCACATTAAATCCTAGTTCCTAATATTTGCCATCTTACATCAAAGAATAAAATTTTTGGTTTGTTGGGTAAATTTTAAAATTTAAATAATATAAAAACAAAACATGCATGTAGTTAGTAATTTTTGTTAAAAAAAGCTAAACAAATTTTTTGATGCAAAAAAACTTTTTGTGTGATAGATGGCGAAAATTTAAAATAAATGAATGACAGATTTCCTAATTAAACCTGCTGAGGGACTTCTGTTTTAGAAGCGTCGACTGGACACGCACCTCCCTTTAAACACATTTTTCAAAATTGCTTCGGAAAGACGGTTTTAGTGATGGGGAGACAGGACCGCCACTTTGAAGACAAATTTAGTAAAAGTTGCAACACTCTATTGGTCTGCCTAAAATAAAGGAGAAAATTGTTTTTTTTTTTCAGGTAAATTGTGAAATATTATGGTCTTCCACATTAAATGTATGTTGGTTGCCACAGACACCTCTAAAGTGTTTTCAGACATAGGCTTACCCTATACCAGATCTGAAAATATTGACCAGGGGTATATATATTGTTCATTTTATTTGAAGAGCCAAGATCACATGAGCCAACATCACAAAGTCTTATACAGAACCTTAAAATATCAACTTCCGCTGGCATCGACAACATTAACTCGAAAGTGCTTCAAGGGACGATTGGTATTACAAGCAAAATATTATACCACAATCTCTGCCAGTCGTTATCATCAGGGAAGTTACCATCAGATTGGGAAATAGGTAAAATAGTACCCATTCACAAATCTGGCGACACTGACTGCCCCAACAACTATTGCCCCATTTCTTTAACTTGCGTTTGTTGCAAAATGCTCGAACATATCATTGCGCCCGACGTGTTCAGCCATCTGGAACATAAGTTTTTCTTTACTAACCAACATGGCTTCAGGGAAGGGTTGTCGTGCGACACGCAGATGTTTGAGTTCACCACTGATCTGAATTCTAACATGAGCAATAGCTTACAAACTGACTGCGTGTTTCTCAACTTCTCGAAAGCATTTGATCGGGTAGCCCATTCACGTCTAATATCAAAGCTATCAGCTCTTCGCCTAGATTCCCAAACATTATCATGGCTTCGCAACTTCATCACCCTTCGACAACAGTTTACATTCGTCAACAACTTTTCTTCGACCTTTTCTGACGTGACTTCTGCTGTGCCGCAAGGCAGCGTCCTAGGACCTCTACTTTTTTTAATATTCAACAAAGACTTGGGAAAAAATTTCACATGTAGTGTGCGGCTGTTTGCTGATGACTCCATTATCTATGGCGAAATAACCTCCAGTGATGACCATTTTGCCCTTCAAAACGATCTTAATATCCTGTCCAGCTGGTGTGAAACATGGCTAATGAGACTAAACGTAAACAAATGTAAAATAATGACGTTTAATCGTAAACATTATAACTCCGACTTCCCCTACATGTTAAAAGATAGCTCGCTAATGCGAACATCCACATACAAATATCTAGGTGTCATTCTAACTCCCGATTTGTCTTGGTCTGACCACATTTCAACCATTTGTGCAAAGGCATCTCGATCACTTGGCTACTTACGACACAATTTAACGGCATGCCCCATCAAATGTTCGCCACTAGCATATCAAACCTTCGTTCTCCCACAACTGGAATTCGCTTCGTCCATTTGGTCACCATTTCAAAAATATTTATTTGACATGATTGAATCCATCGCAAACCGAGCTGCTCGCTTCATAACTCGAAATTATAACCGGCAATCTAGCATCACTCAAATTAAACGCCAATGCTGTCTCCAGCCATTGCAAACACGTCGCTATATCGCAATCATATGCCTTTTCCATAAGTACATTTATGCGTCGACAGCGCCACCGTTAATCTTCAACGACCATCTATCACGTCACGTCGACTGTTCAACCCACTACAGGCTTTTCACGCATTTACGGTGCCACACATGCTTTAACTCAACTGCCCTCCAAGTGCTATACTCCTTTGAACGATCTTCCCGATCATATCGCATCTGTGTCATGCCGTGTAACCTTTAGGCGCCTTGTGTCTGGCTATTTTTCTTCTGAACTTTTCGCAGACAGTTAGACTGTTTGTATTTTTTACTAGTTATTTTTTCTCCCCTTCGGCAAGTGTCCGATATTTCAAATGGCATTGAAGGACTTATCGTGTCCTGTACGGTCCTGCTCATTTTTGACTAAATGCTGTTTGACTTAATACTGTGTATTTTTGACTAACTTTTCACTAAATGTGCGGAAATCAACAAAATTTCTGTTAAAGCGACTTCAAGTTTCAAGGCTCGCGCGCAGATTCGATTTTGTGAGTGTGTGTGTGTATACGTGTGTATTTGCTTGATACAGTTGACTTCTTATTGGTTGTTAGTCTTGCCCACAGCTGTTATATAATTTGTAAACTAACTCTTTTTATTTTTTGTGCTCCCCCTTACTCTATGCCCCACCCCATGGACCTGTAAGGTATCTTGAATAAATACATAAATAAATAAATAAATAACAATTTAATGCACAATTCTACTTATTCTTCTAAACGAACATAGCATATCAAATAATAATGTAGTTGAAGTAATTATTATTTTTTGACAAGGCCGATTCATTTCATTTGATAAGCACTGTTTACGGATTCTTGAATGCCGAATACAGGTCTCATATTGTAAGGGTGTGCAGATGGCAGCCATCGTGGAGATAGAAAGATAAGCTCTCATAAATACTTTAGCCGTAGATGTTTTGTAAACGCATTTTAAGCCGACACCACAGACATTTGTAGTCTTGGAATGATCTGTCGTCACTAGCTTCAATTCTTATAGAAAAATGTCGACAACCGGACAACCCCGTGCCACCCAGGTAAGGTGTCATCCCTCTATCGAAGTTTTGTTTCTTTCATTGCCGCCAAAACATAACCCTGTCGCACCGATTGCTTCACACAAACTACCCCTATGACCCCCTTTGTGGACTTTTTTCAAAAGACTTAGTATAGTTCCTCTGCACTACACTTCCGCAGGGACAAATCTCCCCTAGAATTAAACTCAGGATGAGTTCCCAATTGGAAAGTACTCGGTTTCTATAGTCACTTGGAAATTTGTGAAGCCGCAATTCCCCACTTGTGGTGTTTGTGATTGCCGTGCAGTGTTCAATCACCAGTGAGTGATACTGGTCTGTACCCCTTGGCCAGCCAGGGGCTCGAAGACGACGACGTAATGTGTGGGGCCACCGCTCGCGTGCCAGGATAATTCAGCCTTTCTTGCCTGTAGTCTTCTGTGCAGCGCTACGCCTACTTAATAGGTACATCGCCATCCTGCTGGCTACACCTCCGTCTACTAGACGCAACAATATTTACTTAAGGCAGGAAGATCTGCAGGCAAAACAAACTTAGCTGCTGTTTCAATAATATTTATTGTCACAACACACATCGGGAGGCTGACATCACCTCCGTTATACTTATCACACGTCTAGGTTTTCTGCTTTTTGTGACAAGCTCACCTTTACCTCCTAAACTACACTGACCATTCGAGTAATTTCGTCAGTCACTATTCGAGTATAAAATATCTACAGTCCCAGATTGCATGCACCCTGTGTGCTCACAACTTTCTGCGATTCCCCACATACCGTTCGCACATCACTCTTGCTAAAGGAATGCCACGTGGTTAGAACGTAGAGTTAAAGGACAGTATAATGCTTCATAGAGGAGTTTTTCTGCATTAACGAGAGCTGCGGCGGTCGTGATGAGGCTAAACAAGCGATACAGTATAAAGATACTAGCATGCCTACATGCCACAACGAGCTACGATGATGAAGCCGTAGACATCTTCTACCAGAATGTCGAATCAGAAATGAAGAATACAGTAATGCATTCACGATTGTGATGGAAGGACTAACGAAAAGGTCGGTAATAAGCAAATAGCAGAAATGTCAGTGGAAAACGTCTGATTAGACAATCGCCAAAGTCGCGGCTATGTAGTGGTGGGATTTTCAGAGAGAAATACCTTAAGGTTGATGAACACATTCTTCCCAAACGAAAAAACAGGAAATGGACGGATAAAAGTACCGATGGTACAATAAAAAACGCAATGAGAGGTGCTAAAGTAGGATTCGAGCAGCAAACTTAATACTGTTATATGCAAGCTGAGGCCAAAGCACGGGAACTTGAGTAATCTTGTTCACGGTATTGGCGACACCGCGGACCCCGAGCCCCCTAGGAGTTTTAAGGTGAAGGGCAGAAAGAACAAACGGTGGCGGTCGGGTCCAGGTCAAGCTCCAACGGAAGGGCCTCTCTGCCTGAAAACCAGGCAGGGAACTTAGGGACCTCTTCAGCTACCATGGAAAGGCTGGCTGAGAAAAGTACCAGCGTCCGCTGCGTCCTTTACATGCCATAAACTGTAGTATGACCAAGCAAATTGTCCTTACTTTCGGGGGGGGGGGTGGCGGAGCGCCCGTCTGGTTTCCACGGGAACCCTGTTCAGCGAGTTCGACCTGGCCCCGCCCCCACTCTCCACTGGGTTGAATCAGGCCCCCCAACCCGTCACCACGCCGCATGCTAAGGCAGCAGTGGTCACATATTCGTGTCACATATAAGGCCAAAAACAAAGAACTCTGCCGAAATTCTCGTTGAAGTACACAACAACAGCAAGCCACGATTGTCCTTGCACAAACTCGCATAGCCAATTGAAATTTGGGGAGACACCCCACCCGACGCTGAACTGTTAGCAAGGGGTCATTTTCGAAAAAGACATAAATGAGACGGATGCTGACCTGCTGGGAGGCCCTCAAAAATCAAGGGCGTTACAGCTGCGAGGCGCATAACTATGAGGAGGGATAACAAAGTAGTATGACCAAGCAAATTGTCCTTACTTTCGACAGGTCCACAATCCCAGAGTACGTAAAATCAGGTTTTGTACATTGTAATATCCGGCTCTACATTCCAAACCCGAGCCGCTGCTTTAAGTGTCAGTGATTCGGGCATGGAACCAACTCCCCTGCCGTTGCCGTCTGACCTGCGCTAAGTGCGCCCAGCATGATCACCATCTGACAGTTGTCCATCACAAACCCTCATTGCGGCATCTGCCAGGGACCCCACGCCGACTCTCAGAAATGCAAGTTTAAGCAGGAGAAGACGATCATAAATGTAAAGGGCAAAGCAAACAATCTCTCCCCAGATGCGCGAAACAGGTTCGCCTCTTTTCCCCTAGGGAGAGACGCAAGGCAGCCCGGGGGGGGGGGGGGGGGGGGGTGGCGGAGCGCCGTCTGGTTTCCACGGGAACCCTGTTCAGCGAGTTCGACCTGGCCCCGCCCCCACTCTCCACTGGGTTGAATCAGGCCCCCCAACCCGTCACCACGCCGCATGCTAAGGCAGCAGTGGTTGTGGTGGTAACCGCCTCTGTCAGGACCAATGCCGCTCCCGCCACTGCCTCTCCGTTCTACAGTACGTTGGAGGTTGCTGAGGGAATTGAAAGCGCGGGCCCCGCATCGGCTCCCACCGCCACCTCCCTGCCCGTGCCACTTCTTGCGCCACAGATGACGCCCGCGGCAGTGGCGGCTCAAACGAAGGGCCCAAGAGAGGGGCCAAGTCTAGGGGCCCGGTTCCTTAGGCACCCCCAGGCCGCTCTTGCCTGCAACACACCGCACGGAGCAGCCTCCGATGTCGAAGCCAAAAAAAGGTTCAAAAAGCCCCCTGCAAGAGTACAAGCCCCAAACGACACGTGAACACGCATACACAAGGACTCCAGTAGCTTCTAAATCTCAATAATGGGAAGAAAAAATATAATTAAATACAACTGTAGAGGCCTACCTAAATATCGTAATGATGCCTATGAGATATTGCATTTTAATCAACCAAGTGTGATGTGTCTTTCGGAAACACATATAAACCCTAAGCACAAAAATTTCTTGAAGAGTTTGTGGATATGAATATGTGAATACCATGTGAATACCAATTGCATATGTATATGTGAATAGGGATAGGGATATCCACATGGTATTTAGAAAGGACAGGGATGGTGGTGGTACGCCTTCAGGTGGCGTGCCTGTCATTGCCGGAAATGTTTAGCCCTATTCATCTGAACACTGTCCTTGAGGCTGTCGTAATTCGCACAATTATATTCACCAGGTTAATAACAGTATGCTCCCTCTACATTCGCCCTGATCACGTGCTATTAAGCTCCGTGCTTGAGGCTCTGAAAGACAAGTTAAATGAACCATTTCCTTCATTAGGAGACCTCGCTCCTCATAACCCCCTTTGGGTTTCTTCCCGCATGAATATTAGAGGACGCTTCATTAAGGAGTTTGTAACATCATCGGGAGTTGCCATTTAACACAAAACAGCCTACACACCATAATGTAGGTCCGAACACATACATATTCATACCTTTACTTGGCACGCGGTTCTGCAGTCCTCTTTCCATCACTCTAGTGGATGGGGTACACACCCATATGGTAGCGACCACTTCCCAACCACATTAACATATATAGGTAAAGGCCCCATCACTTCATTTTCCCATAGCTAGTTTAACGAAGCCAAAGCAAACTGGAATACTGTTACATATATATCCAGCTACAGCACACAGCCATTGCACACTTGTACGTAGAAGAAGCCGCCCATATCCCCAGTGCGCACATTCTTGACTCTGCCAGAAAGTCCTTTCCCTAGGTGTCCAGTGCCTGCACAACCCAGAAGCCCCTGGTGGAGCGAGGACGGCAGGCGAGCACGAGAGGCCAAGCACAACAAGTGGGTCGTCCTTCACCGATACCCTACGTCGAATAACGTCATTTCCTTTAAATGGGCAAAAGCACTTGGGAAGCGTGTGTGCCGTGACGCAAAAAGGGAAGTTGGCGCACCTTTCTCGCATCCCTAAATTCGTACACTGACGCTCACAAAGTCTGGACACACATACGAAAATTCAAAGGACAACAAACACACAGCCAGCCGCTGCATTGTACAACAGGGGACACACTCGAAGACCAGGCTAACACACTTGCACCACACTTCCAACGCGTGTCCAGTTCAACACACTACACAAACAGGTACATAAAACAGATAATGTCTTGCGAAAAGAAGTCCCTGCGTGATAGAAACAAGTCACACACTTCTTATAATTCTCCATTTTCAATTCATTTAGCTTAATTCTGCTCTGAACACACGTAATTCTTCAGCTCCAGATGCAGATCAGATTACATACTTTACGATGCAACATACACACTAAGACACCCTTGAAACACTCCTACACCAACACAACAGAATATGGCTTTCGGGGCACATTCAACACTCTTGGAACGAGGCCACAGTAGTGGTGTATCTCAAAAAGGAGAAGGACCCTTCCTCTAATGCCAGTTATTGTCCGATTGCCCTGACAAGCTGCATGTGTAAGCTTTTTCAGAAGATTATAAACAGGAGACTGGTGTTCTTCTTAGAGTACAATGTTTTTCCGGAGAGGTGCCACGCAGGCTTCATAGCGGTCTGATCTACCAACCATCAACTCGTTGCATTAGAGGCATATATAAATGATGGCTTTATCCACAAGCAGTGCTGTATGACACTATTATTTGATCTCGAAAAGGCGTATTGTACTTGGCGTTATGGTATCCTCCGCGGTGTGAAGCCCTTTGGCATCCCAGCTAACATACTGAATACGCTTGCCAGGTACATGTCTGAAAGAACCTTTCGTGTAAGAGCTGGAAGTGCACTCTCTAGGGTTCATGTGCAGAAAATGTCGTGCCTCAAGGTGGAGTTTGAGTTTCACCCTGTTTATGGCAAACATCATTTCACTCAGAAGCCATTGCCACAATCAATTTCCTGCGCAATCGATGTAGACGACATACAATTATCATTTAAGTCTTGTACCCTGTCTATCTGTGAGCACGATGTCCTGCTTTGTGTTAACAAGCTAGCTGTCTGGCGGATAACAAAGATTTTTAATTTAATCCACGAAAGTGTACTAGTGTTTTGTTTTTGAAAAGCCGTGGCATTCGGGCGGATCGACACGTCAAACTCAATGGTGTCTCAATTCCAGTCAGACATGAACTTAAATTTTAGGTATAGTCCTTGACGAGAAGCTCGAAGTCATTTCACATAACACAAATTAGGCGTAAATTCCTAAAGGCTACGCCTATGCTCAAGGTTCTCTCCCACACTTCTTATGGTGCCTACAACTAACTTCTTTTACGTGTTTTCTCTAGCCTGATAGGCTCAAGATTGCGCTGTGTAAGCGTTGTTTATGGGTCACGAAGTAACACATCCCTCAAAATGCTGGACCCAGTGCTTAATCTCGGGTTTCGCCTGGCATTGGGTGCCTTCAGCACTAGCCCGTTCGAGAGCTCTACGTTCAGTGTAGTAAATGCAACCCATAATGTCAGCAAGCTTATACACTTCTCCTTTACGCTTTTAAAATTTTATGAATGCCTCACCATCCTTTTAAATCAGTTTTTATGCTACATCCATGACTGAACTCCTGCTAAATCGACCATCGTTCTCTGCGCCCTTCTCTTAAAGTTAGAGAGGAAGTGTCATACCTTCCTGTCCCCTTTTAGATACCATCCAAAGTTGTGTAACAGATTTTAATGCTCCATGGCTTCTCCGTCCTGTATTATGGGACATATAAACCACACATATAGGTAAAAACCGAGCTATGAGATTTGCAGTTCTGCAGCAATGTTTGTATTTGCAGCAGAAGTATCAGTGTTGTAAATTTTATACGGACGCCTAAGTCTGCAGCCTGTGTGTCCTGCGCTGCGCATGGACCAGGCCTTAATGCCACTCAAACTCTGAACAGGAACACAAGTATATTTACGGCAGAGGATTATGGTGTACTTTTTTTGTTAACCATACACTTCAAAGCCACAACCCAGAACCCATTACCTCTTCGGATTCCCTCAGTGTTGTGCGGGCATTGTCGTCAACAAAGGCTTCAAAAAACCACGTTGTCCATCTGATCGTCAAGGGTTTTGTGTCTGTGTATGGCCACAATTTTGAACTGGTTCTTAGGTGGGTCCCTGGCCACTGTGGTATAGTCGGAAACGAAGCCACTGAACGAAAGGCAGCTGCTGCTACGTTCTTGAATACAGTGGTCATAGCAACAGTGCTGTACACCAACGTAACCCACACATCAGACAGCAACTTCGGAAAACACGGCCTGGAGTGAAGAAAACACTGGAGTGAAGAAACAGACAAGTTACCCGTAATAAAACCACACTTGGGACCATACACCACCGACACGCATATATAAACAGAGGTCGCCTTCGCTTGATTATGGTTAGTGCACACACATGCAACGCACTGGAACCTTCTCACTAGATCTCCAAGAACGTTGTGCAGTAGGTGTCGAGAGGCCCTAACCGTGATCCACATCCTCATACAATGCAAGGCACTTGACACAACAAGCCGGAAACACTTCCCACAACAACACACACGCCATATTTCACCACATCTGTGATAAGTTTTAGGAGACGAGCCCATGTTTTCAATTTAACCTGTTTTTGAGTTTCTTACCAACCTAAAACTTTTGCATCTCATTTCTTATCATGCATCTCGACAATCTTGCCCTTTCAGCAGCTGTCTATATTACGTTGTGCTTTACTTTGTTTATTTTCACTGAAATGTTCAAGATTTAATTACATGTCGCAATCAAGAATTCACTCTTGTTTGGCTCTATTTGCCATTAGTTGGACTTCCGCCATTCAAGTACAAAAATCATGTAACATAAGGGTGAATTTCAAAAGAGAAAGGAGCATCTTGTGATAACTGAGAAACCCCGCATGGAGTTCGACTCAGATTGCAGACGTCAAAAAGATACTCTAAAAGAAATTCGCGCTTCTAAATGAACACAACGAGGCATGGTTATGTTTCACAGTGCCCGTCCCTGTCTGTTTTGACTCGTGTCCCGTCTTTTGCGCAGTTTAATAATGAATTCCTACCGCCTCTCTCAGCTTCACACTCTCGTTTATGTCAGTGTAGACTGGATAAATTTCGAACTAACATCTTTATTCAGTGAATCAGCAGTAGCTGGGGGAGAAGACATGTCGGCATCAACTTAAAAATAACTAAAAAATAAAGATTGTAATTGCCATGCTAAGGATATAAAATTGCCAAGTATGGCAGGCCACATGGAGCTTGCGCAGCTACCGAAACGCAATAATAGATGTAAAACTTACGGTTCAGATGTAAGATTACGTGCATAGAACATGGCACTCATTGAGGAAAGGCTTTAAACAGGGAGAAGCTTGAAAGCAAATAAGAGAAAGCTAAATAGCGGCAAAGAAAGGATGTGCGCAGTCACAGAAAAGTAGGTTTCAAAACGCACTTGTATCACTACGATTCTAGGCAAGGGTATATGCCAGCGACGTTACACCAGCGTATACTGCTGAGAGTACAAGCTTAATTTGCCATGTGCCACTAGTAACTAAAGAGGAAACGCTGCAGGTGACGATGGAAAAGCCAAAAATCTTTTAGAGAAGAGCGGCGAAAGTGGGCTGGAAAATCTTGGTCTACCTTTTTTTGAATGCTTGAACCGCAAAAAGAGTTGATAGTCAAGAGAAATGCCAAACTTGTTCATAGTAAGGGAGGTCGCATGGACCTCAAGACTAACTGATTTATCTACCTGCTCTCCGTTGTGTAGAAGCTTTTACCAAACGTATAGATGACCGCACACGTGACAGTCTTTATTTGCAACAACCAAGGGAGGGGGCTGGATTTGGGAAAGGGTACTCAAATATGAATACCAATCTAGTCAATCAAGAGACAGGAAAATTGGCCGAATACGCTACACCCCTTCATATGGCATTTGTTGACGGTCAGAAAGTGCTTGATCCCGTGTCTTCGCTGCCGAGGTAAAAGCAATACAGACCTTGGAATACAGGATACCTACATAATATCTCTATAAGACATAGAAAGAATGCACGCGCACGATAACCCTTTACAAGCAAAGCGAGAAATTCCCGATCCGCAGGTGAGAAAGACGGGGATATACCATCTGGCAAAAACTATTCACAGCATGTTTTGGAGGGGGTGTGTTTAAAGCTTGACTGGAAAAACATCAGACTAAGGATAAAGGACCAATAATTGGGCCGGTTTAGCTTTGTGGACAAAATAGTATTGCTTAGTGTGACTGCAGACAACTTGCGCACAATGATTGAGGAACTACAATCATAATGTGTTACTTTGGGGTGGAAATGAATATAAATAAATCCAAAGTAATGACAAATAGGCATCCGGAAAACGTCCCGTTCGGATTGTGAAACGAAATACTAGACGAAGAAAAAGAATACAAGTGCCGGGAACAGATTGCTAAGGCTGACCTTAACAACGAAAGTGAAACCCGACACAGTACAGGTATAGGTTCGGGAGCAGTCGGAACGCTCTCCCAAATAATAAAAATAAGCTACCGTGATCACCAAAAAGAAAAATCTAGAATTAGTGCAGGCTGCGGCTATGACGTACGGAGCTGAAACTTGGTACCATGCTTCAACGGGCAATGGAACGAATATTCTCGGGAGTAACACTCAGGGATAAAACAAATGAACTACCTGGATCAGAGAAAAAGCTAGAGTAGAAGTTCTCACCGTTTAAATAAAGAAAAAGAAATGGACTTTGTGTGGCGATGTGGTGAAGCGAACGGACAACCAGTGGACAATTAGCCTAACAGTGTGGATACCAAGAGATGGGTGTAGAAGAGGGAGAACGCCAGTAACCCTTTCGATGAAAGAAAAAAAATGAAATTCCAGGGCAAGCTGTGGACCCATACAGCGCACTTCAGGAGCAGTTGTAGGTCAGTGGTATAGGCCTTCATCTTGCAATGGACATGAGCATGGTAATGTTCGAATATTAATGGTGCAAGGGCAACAAGGGCAAATGGACCTAACAAAGTGTTTGGTGAATATGTGACAAGTAAAATTGGTTAGAGTGAACACTAATGAAGCCAATTATAGACGACGAAGATTGCTGGTCCAGGATGAAGACCAAGAGTGGTAAAAAATAAATAAGGCGGCCGGTGCATAGGACCCCGGGTAAAACTCTGGGTGGTATGAGATGAGCTATAAGTGAACCTCTGCCAGAAACGAAATCTGCTAATAACAGAAAACTGGCGTGACCTCTTAAAGAGTATTATGGATGAATTGGAATGTGTTGTCTGTAAAGTTGTCTGAAGTGCTTGGGCCGTGTGACGTAAAGCGCCTCGCAATGAGAGAAGATGTGTGTCACGGGTAGGCCCTCGCCCGACCTGCTACACAGTGGTCTTGGAGATGCAGTGAGCCGGTCTGAGTGTGTTACATCTGTGTGGCCTATCTGTAACCTAGCTATGGGAAGTTCAGTTTACCTGTTGTGTGATTCAGTAGTTAATTGCCTCAAGTGCGGTTTTACTACGTGTAGTTTGTTATTTGTGCCCTCCAGTCTGCTTGCCATGTTTTACACAGTTGTCCTATATGTGGCTGGATTTCTGTGAAACGTATTGCTGTTATGTTGACCGTGTTTTGCAGTGCAACTCTAACGGCCATTTCATCTGCCAGCTCATTTCGGCCGATAGCAGAGTGGCCCGGTACCGATAACACTTTCACCTCAAGGTTTCAAGAATCGGCTTACATGTATTTTTTTTTCAAAACAAGATTAATAATTTTATTTTGCGATGATATTCCAGATGATAATATACGGACGACACTCAGGTAATCTGTATAAATCATGGACTTGAGAATTTGATGTTCAACTATTTGGCTTACAACAACGAAAATTCCGCATGCTTCTGCTGCAAAAATACCTGTCTTTATGAAGTTGCTTTAAATTGGGTCCGTGCTCAGCACAAGACACCGCATCGAAGGTTTTTGATTATACACTGGGATATTTTGCAGCCCCATATTTATCCTGCAGATATAAGAAAGGCAGCACAAACCCAGTTTTGGTTTCCTAATTTATTACAATGTGAAAAAGAGAAGCCGAATAAAAAAGGGCGAAGATGCCATGCTCTATAACATCAGTGTGCGATGATTGGACTGTGTAAACGGACACCTAATGATTAGTAACTTGGTCTCACTCTCTGCGAGAAGGCAACAAGAATCCATTGGTGGTTTAAAAAGAGTTCAGTTGTGAAGCTATCAACAGAAACCCATGTAAATAGATGCTTATCCATTGATGTGATTTTATTAGTATATAGAATGTCAACATAAGTTTTCTGGTGCGCTAAGCAGCCATTGTACCACTCTGCCAAAAGACTCCCGAGAGTACTGGGACGGAATGCGCCACTGACAGGCGAGCCCGAAGTGCAGGACTTTATCGAACATTTGAAACGGTGTTTTCGTGTCTGACCCACACACAACACTTCCCCTGCAAAACCAAGAACCTACGAACAGGACATAAAGGCGACGCAAGAGTTGTTCATCTGCACCGTATGAGTGGTGAGATATTATATTTTTCGGAATATTCATTGTTTTCAGGCATTTTTGTTTGAGTACTTTGATGTAAGGGATTAATGTGAGTTTTATGTAAAACAGCACACCCAAAAACGTGTATTCCCTTTTTAGAGGAATCACGACATCATTGAGTTTTATGTCCGGATTGGGGCGGATTTCACGCCAGTTTACGAATACAATGCCGGTACCTTTCGCAGGCTTAAGTTTGAAACTATTTTCGTCTGCCTAGGGAGGAAGCTCGTTTTCCCCAAGCTGACCTGTCGTTCACATATGAACATGTTGCATGATTGGAAAGATAATTGAGCATCATATTTATTTATTTATTTATTTCAGGTACCCTCATGGCCCAGAGGGCATTAATGATGGTAGTGGTACATCTGGGTGGTCGAATTGTACAGACATTGTAAACAAATGAAACAATATACACAAACACTAAACCAATAAGTATGCAGCAGTGCACTTTTACACAAATCTACACAGGTATTGCCTCTAGAATAGAAAACTAACAAAACTAACATTGAATATTGCATGCCAACAAAAATACCATATTGAAAGAAAAATTAACTGTGGCAAAAAAGGCCACAAACTAGACAGAAGTGAAGTAATCACACACTTTTTTCTAAACTGGTCAATGTTGTTAGTAAGCATTAGGGCTGGTGGCAAGCGATTCCATTCCGCTGTAGTTCTAGGAATAAGCGAATTTGAATATGATACAGTGCGGCATTTCGGGATACCAACTTTGCAAGAATGATCTATGCGCAACGAAACATGAGTGGGGGATGAGCTAAGAGCATTTTTAAGGGTGGCGTTTAGTTTATAGATTTTAAAGAAGAGGCACATGCGCGATACCTTTCTGCGCAGTGTGAGTGGTTTGAGAGATAGAGTAGTTTTCATTTGCGTTACGCTTGATAAACGGCCGTAGTCATGAAGGATGAAACGCAATGCACGGTTCTGGATTGCTTCAAGAGCATTTATTAATGATTTATTGCATGGATCCCACACTGAAGATGCGTATTCGAGTTTTGACAGAACAAGTGACTTATACAATAGTAGTTCAACCGAAGCGGGGGCTAAGAAAAAATGTCGCCTAATAAAACCAAGAATTCGGTAAGCATTCAAGATAATGGAAGAGACGTGCATATTCCAACTAAGGTCTGCTGTTAAGATAACCCCGAGGTATTTAAAAGACGGCACTGGTAGAAATGGGGAGCTGCTTATACTGCAAGAGGAAGGGTGTAAGTTACGTTGGCGTGAGAACCGCATTACTTTACATTTATTAATATTAAGTGTCATATGCCAAGTCGAGCACCAATTATCGATAGCATCAAGATCCTGTTGAAGCAAAGAAACATCGTTAGTATTTTTTATTTCGCGGTAAATAATGCAATCATCGGCAAAAAGTTTTACAGAAGAGGTCAGAGTGTTGGGCAGATCATTAATATATATAAGAAAAAGCAACGGTCCCAAAACTGAACCTTGTGGAACGCCTGAAGTGACAGGAAGAGCGGAAGAGTTAAATCCATTACCATGAACAAATTGAGAGCGATCTGTTAGAAAACCTTTAATCCACTTAACAACATTAGGGTCTATATTTAGGTGGCTTAGTTTGTGAAGAAGCAGGCTGTGGGGCACTTCATCGAACGCCTTACAAAAATCTATAAATATGCAATCAGCCACGGAACCGTTATCAAGTACAGAATGAAGGTCGTTTGTGAAGGCTACCAACTGCGTTTCACACGAAAATAATTTTCTAAAGCCGTGTTGCTCAGGTGTAAAAAATGAGAATGATTCAAGAAAACTTGCCAAGTGAGAAGCGATGACGTGTTCAATTATTTTACAAGGGATACTTGTTAACGATATGGGGCGATAGTTCGAAGCGGAATGTTTGTCACCAGATTTATGGAGTGGAATCACTTTTCCTATTCTCCAGTCATCTGGAGAATAGCAAAAGTGAATAGGAAAATATACATAAAACAGGCAAGCATGGAGTGCACCAGTGGCGTTCGGGGCGAGTTCATCTCAACGATAAACGATGTGCCGCTCAAAACGCCACCTTGAGGAACGCATTCTCCTGCACGTGAACATTTGATAGGGCCGACCCCACTAGCGCCATGCCGTATCATATGCCTTTTCGATATCAAAAAATACCATCATGCAGTATTGGTTTTTGATGTATACATGCGTAATGTAGGCATGTGAATCAACTAGTTTATAATTTGTCGATCGCCCCTCCAGATAGCCTGATTGGCAGCTCTCGAGAAGAACACTGTACTATAAAAAGTACACGAGTCACCTATTGATCATCTTCTCCAGCAGCTTGCACAGGCACTTGTTGGGGCGATGGGACGATAACTAGCAGGGGAAGACGCATCTTATCCCGCCTTCAGAAAAGCCACCACGACGGCCTCGTTCCCAGGCCCTAGAAGGTACCCCAAAATGCGTATTTTGTTCTAAAGGTCCAAAAATGTTTCGAGTGCGTCTGCGTGTCAGTGTGGTATAATAGTGGGCGTAATGTTGTCTCCACCGGGCGCTGAAGGTTTCCAAGTACTGAGAGCTAGATTCACCTCATAAACTAAAAAGAGAAATTCATACGAGGTGTTTGAGTAATTATTGTTCCACAACAATATCATCTCACAAGATGTTTGGTATTTCATGAAAGTGTTTATGTAGTGTGCAGAACTGGACACAAGTTGGAAGTGTTCTGCAAGTGTGTGGGCCTGAACTTAGTGTTCCTTGTTCAGCTCACCAGGGGCAGACTGTGCATCGGTTGTCCTTTAGTTTACCTATACGTGTTCATATATTGTGTGTGTTTGTGTGTGAGTTTATGGATGTGAGGAAGGCATGCCAATGGCGCACGAGCTCCCCAGGTAGTAATTTTGCCTGTTTGAAAGACACAAGGTTATCAAACGTGGGATACGGCCAAGGACACCCCACGCCTTGTTGGGGGCCTGTCGCGTTCGCCTGCAGTACTCGTTCCACCAGGGCCTCGTTTGATTGCATGGGGCACTGGAGGCATGTGGAATGGAGTTCTAGGCGGTGTCGAAGATGTGCGCTGGGAGCAGTTGAGTCGTCTCTTCTGCATGTTGGTGTTATATGGACGAGTGGTGTACGTTACACGTTTCTGTGAATGTACACCAGTTCCTTCTTGCCTCACTGAACATTTTATAGGAAGTGAAAGGGTTTGTGCATTTGCCTCTGTATGTATATTTGGCCGGCACGTGGTAACTAATCTTTGGGTTTGTGTCCACGTGCCACTCAAAAATGGGAAAAAAACTGCTGACCCAATACCAAGTTTAGATGTGAATAACTGTTTCGTCCTATGTTTTAATATGCAGCTTTGTTTTCTAAAAAGGCATGCTCCCAAAGATGTTACAAATTTTCGAATTAGGCGACCTCGGGCATCTGTGTGAAAAGAGCCCCAGCATGAATTATGTGCAATTAGGTCACTTGGGACTATGTATAATTCAGGTAGTCGGTCTATCAGGGCGTCAAAATCACTGCTCGACAGTTGGTAATCGGGGGGGGGGGGTGTAAAGGAAGCATACCGTTATAACCTATTGAAATTACTGTTCGAATCGCGACAGCTTCCAAATTGCACGTTGGGTGGATGGTTTGACAAGCTACGAATTGTCGTGCCACTATGGCCACAGCACCTTATGATAACTATAACTGTGCCTGTCCTTTTTACACACCATGAAGCTATAAATTATTTAGGTATGTTTAGTACTTAGAAGTGCTTCCTGTAGACACATCATACTTGCCTCATTTGAATTACGTATCTCGTACACATCATTTAGATTATCAATAAGGTTTCTACAGTACCATTGCATTATGTTCTGTGTTCCCATTATTTATACTTAAGGATGGCTGAAGTGTGTGAGTGCTCATGTATATGGTTTCGGGCCTCTTGTTTTTTGAGGGGGCTTTTTAGGCTTCTCTATTGGTTTGGAACCCGGAACCTGTTCCTTGAGCTGCGGTGTAGGCAGGTATAGATCAACGCCCATCATCTCGTCAGAGATCCGGGGGCAGTCCGACGGAGTGCACCTCCTCGACTTAGCATCCCTTCGGGTGCTCTCCACTTGTGCCGCCACTGCCGAGAGTTTCAGCAGTGCCCATACCTCGGCAAAATTGGCGCGGCTCCCTCAAACTCACTCACATTTTTTTTCGAATCACCACTTATTCAAACTCAGACTCTATGCTGAGTATCACATCTGCGTTCACACAAACTCAACTCACACTGAGGGCAACACTCAGAACTCATCGGTCTTGAAACTCAAAGGGTACTCAATCTCAAAATATACTAGAAACACAAAAGGCACCCAAACTCAATATATACTCACAACTCAAAATGTATTTATTCCTCAAAGTGTACTCAAAGCTCAAACGGTACTCGAAACTCAAAATATACTCAAACAGAAAATGTATTGAAACTCCAAATAAACTCAAAACTCAAAAATTACTCAAAACTCAAAATAAACTTGTAACTCAACATGGACTGAAAACTCAAAATGAATAAAGTACTTACTTGGGCTCACTCGGGCTCAGATGGACTCTGATTTCATTAGCATTCAGAGTTTTAAAATTCACGCGTGGTAAAAATAGTACTCGGGAAAATTCGTGAACTCAAATTCTTGAACTCTGTACGACGTGGCCACCTAGCTTTTTTGAGATCGGAAACAATTTTCGTTGAAGATTTAATACAGCTATACCTCCTGGCCATGACGATTAGCGCTGCTTGCAACCAATTTTACGCATATATCGGATACCAAACTCTTGATATAGGCTCCGCGCTCGTGTTCATGGCAGAGGCGCTGCAGTCTCCAGGGTTTGCTGGAGCCCAGGGGTGACAGAAACAAGATTGCGCGAGGGAACGTACGCTCACTGCTGGGTTTCAGTTACGTCGAAGCTGTTTATGTTTGCGGTCCCCTACATTCTTTCTCTGCATTCCGAAAAAAAAACGCCTTCTGTAAAAGCGAACTGTCCCCGCGAATCTCTGAAGCACGAGACAATCATAAATATGCCTTTGATTTTTCAATGCCTAGCATTCTTTGTCCCAGTACCCCCTCCGTCAACACTGGCCAGGATTGTGTAACGCGCTGCAGATAAACCCAAATGCAGATTTTACATGTCCAACCTGTAATCATTTCAATATCGTAAATGTAGAAACTTGATCAAACGCAACTTAAAAAAACACGAAAAAAGAAAAACCAGAAGTGACAAAAATGGCGCACAGTTTAACAAGGGAGTGCTGGATAGTCACAGATTGGGTTAAAATTCAAAGGGATGTGTCGCTAGGGCTTGTGTGGTTTCATATTGAACGTTTCGCGGGGGTAAATTATGTAGGACCAACAAAAAAGCTTCGTTTGTCATAATCATGACTCAGTTATTGTGAGTTATAAGAAAGGTTGGAATTTATAATGATGACCCGTAGGCGTATGGGGTATCAAATTAGGGTTTAATTTGGGAAATAACATTGAGCTAATAAGAAATACATCCTTGGGTGTAATAAATAAATAGGCACGGCGAATCATACAATGGTTTCAAATTCCTTGGGATGTCGCTAGTGTGTGTGTAGTATCGTATTGAAGATCTTGTTAAGGGTATTCGCGTGGGACCAAAAAATGCTTCCTGGTTATATTCGTGATACAGTAATGGTGAGTCATAGGTATTGTTAACATTGAAAGTGATGTGCGCTAGGGCGTGTGGGGTGTCAGATTGAAGGTCTTAACAAGGGAAATCTCGTGAGACAAATAAAACTTCCTCCTCGTCATAATCGTGACATAGCCATAGTGATTCATCAATTGGGTTAAAAATTAAATCGATGCTGTCACGAGGTATCGGGTATGAAATTCAAAGTCTTCATGAGGAGAATCACTTGGGACGAATAAGTGATACTTTTTCGTTATCCTCAAGAGATAGTCATTGTAAGTCATAAATTAGGCTAAAATTCAGACATTCTGACAGAGTGTGTGGGGTATCAAATAAAGCTTTCGCTGAATAAAATTTTGTGGGGCAGGTAAAAAAGGAATCCCGCTCATCGGTAGTAGGTAGGAGTAAGCTGCGCAAATTTATCGCAAATGCCAGAACGGTAGCACAAAAGAAACTTTGTTGTCAAAGGGAAGGGTTTGAGGAACAATATATATACCGAGCATAAACCGCATCTGAACATCGTTGTGTGCACTTACTTCACAAATAAATATTTGGTGTTGTGTCGTAAGCTCAAAGCCATATGTGCAATTACTGGTTTCCGTGTTGGGATTCGCGTGTAGCTAAAGCGAGCACATGCAAGTTACTAAAGGCAAGATCAGTTTTCAAGGACGGCAATATTGCGCGTGAAGCTCCAAAGCGTGAAAATTTATTTATTTCATTTCCACATTATCACAATCGGTGAAAACTTGTAGGAGCACTTCGTCTTCATCTGGACTTATCATCATCATTGTTCGTTCCTGGACTGATGTTCAGATACGGCTGTGTCGTAGAATAAACATCTTAATTCACCAAGTACCCAACGCCCTTGCGATATTCCAAACTCCTCATCTGGTGCTCCAGAGGGATCAATCGAGCTTTCGGCATTTGACCGGACCATCTTTAAAACTTGGCTTGCTCGACTCCCTGCGACTAGCATTGTTTGAAAAAAGCCCACGTAACCACTAAAACAACGCTGGTAAACAGCCACAGGGGCAAAATGGAAATGAAAACAGGGAATTTTTTCGTATTGCCGGGATGGGTCAACAGCCGCAACCGACCACTGCTCAGCGTACAACGCTTGCATAACTTGTGGGGACCAGAATTTTGCTGGGTCGGCCGTTTTCTAACGATCGAGGTGCCACCTGGCGGGTATTTACTGCGGGGCGAGCAGACGACGTCGCAGTCCCACGCTTTTGGTCCCATCCACGCAAGAAATCAGACGTCCAGGAGGCGTATAAAATCGTTAAGTGTCACTTATTCGGTATGACAGCAGCGCCAAGTTCAACAGGGCTTTAAAGAAAACTATCCAAGCTTGCGAGAGCTGTCAGATCTGCCCAAAAATTATGTGCACAGCCTTGTAAGGCGGCGGGACACCACAAAATCGTTTTCTTCTGATATGGGTTCTGTGTTAGGCTACGTTTACCCCTGGAAGCTGGACGCTCGAATTTGTATTACCAATCCATGTTTATTTTCTTATTTTAGGGCAGGTTGCCGTCATTGCCTTTACATGGCAATGTGTAGGAGTTACTCGCCCGGGATTGATTACGCCATTGTTAGTGCCCCAACAATAACCCCTAAGGCAAAGGGCTCATGCAATAAGCGTCTGAAGAGCACGACGAAAAAAATTAGTGCCTGCCTGTGCGGATCTATTCGCTCCACAAATTTCATGCTCTGCTTGAGTGCCGCCGCGAATTGGTCGCCGTGATGAATCTGAAAGACTTCGAACCAAGCAAATTTGCCAGAATACGTATGGTCCAACGCTGCTTCAGGAAGCGCTGCTTACTCACCCTCATGTTCAACACCTATCACCCGTGTCTCTTCTCTGGATGTATGTTCTGTTCATCTCATCGACGGGAATCCGAGAAAAATATTCTGGACACCCATGCTGCAAATCGGGTAGGTGACAAATTCAGCTGAAAGCGAAATAAAAGCGTCACGGGGGCGGACAATGGTCGGTCGTGTCAGCAAATTGATGCTCAGGGTTCCCATCCGCCGCTGAAATGCAAAAGTTCTTCTTAGCTAGCAAACAGCCGTAAAATTTTGGTGTATCAAATAAGTTTCCCCTGTTTGGGAGCAGGAAATATAGTTATACGGCAGAACATATTTTACTTTTATGGGCATGTACGTCAACGACCTGCTCAGTTAAAGGAGTGCTTCATTTTCTCGTTTAACAACCAACTCAGTATGAGATATGTGAGTGCGGATTAAATGTCAACATTGTTCGCACACCGACAGCAGCAAGCCGTGGTTGAAAATTTGCACTATGACGCGCTCTATCTAAGGCATTCGCTGATTGTCCAACCCATTTACTTCCTAGCATATACGTAGGAGGCATTTCAGCCCAATAGTTCCCAGGCTGTTTAATAGGAACGCAGGCTTGTTGAGGAATATTCAGTGGTGCATTGTGTTGAACCACGTCGGGGGATTAACGCGCTGTGGAAGCTTCGGAATTAAAATTCCTTCGTGGCGGCGCCAGTGGCCTTTAAAAAAAGAGGAGAAAAAA
This sequence comes from Haemaphysalis longicornis, assembly GCA_013339765.2. Classification (NCBI taxonomy): domain Eukaryota; kingdom Metazoa; phylum Arthropoda; class Arachnida; order Ixodida; family Ixodidae; genus Haemaphysalis; species Haemaphysalis longicornis. The sequence goes on from CM023454.1 coordinate 133,841,262, forward strand.
CTTGCCCAGGGGCACATACCGTAACATTGTTCGGCAAGCCCTTAGCTAATTTTCTTTCCGCGGCAGAGACTGAGCTGGATCCAGGGAGCTTTGCGAACGCTAATGCGTTCGTGCTTTCTAAGTTGGCTTTTACCTACACGGCTGGAGATTACACGCTCTAGAAGCTGAATTGGCTTTTAACTACACATTGGAAGCTTCACAATTCAAAATTCTTCTCGGCGGCGCCAGTGGCCTACAAAGAAACGGAATTAAAATTCCTTCACAGCGGCGCCAGTGGCCTACAAAGAAACAGGAGAATAAAAGTTGCCCGCGGGGATATACCATAACATTGTTCTGTAAACCTGCCGCTTATTTTCGTCCCGCGGCATTGACTGACCTGGGTCCCGGGAGCTTAGCGAACGCGGAATGTTTCGTGCTGTCTGAATTGGCTTTTAACTACACACTCGGGGGATTCATGGCGCTATGGAAGCTTCACAATTCAAAATTCTTCTCGGCGGCGCCAGTGGCCTACAAAGAAACAGAGAATAAAAGTTGCCCGCGGGGATATACCATAACATTGTTCTGTAAACCTGCCGCTTATTTTCGTCCCGCGGCATTGACTGACCTGGGTCCCCGGGAGCTTAGCGAACGCGGATGTGTTCGTGCTGTCTGAATTGGCTTTTAAACTACACATCGGGGGATTCATGCGCTATGGAAGCTTCACAATTCAAAATTCTTCTCGGCGGCGCCAGCTGGCCTACAAAGAAACAGGAGAATAAAAGTTGCCCGCGGGGATATACCATAACATTGTTTCTGTAAACTCTGCCGCTTATTTCGTCCCGCGGCATTGACTGACCTGGGTCCCGGGAGCTTAGCGAACGCGGATGTGTTCGTGCTGTCTGAATGGCTTTTAACTACACATCGGGGGATTCATGGCCTATGGAAGCTTCACAATTCAAAATTCTTCTCGGCGGCGCCACTTGCCTACAAAGAAACAGGAGAATAAAAGTTGCCCGCGGGGATATACCATAACATTGTTCTGTAAACCTGCCGCTTATTTTCGTCCCGCGGCATTGACTGACCTGGGTCCCGGGAGCTTAGCGAACGCGGATGTGTTCGTGCTGTCTGAATTGGCTTTTAACTACACATCGGGGGATTCATGCGCTATGGAAGCTTCACAATTCAAAATTCTTCTCGGCGGCGCCAGTGGCCTACAAAGAAACAGGAGAATAAAAGTTGCCCGCGGGGATATACCATAACATTGTTCTGTAAAACCTGCCGCTTATTTTCGTCCCGCGGCATTGACTGACCTGGGTCCGGGAGCTTAGCGAACGCGGGATGTGTTCGTGCTGTCTGAATTGGCTTTTAACTACACATCGGGGGATTCATGCGCTATGGAAGCTTCACAATTCAAAATTCTTCTCGGCGGCGCCAGTGGCCTACAAAGAAACAGGAGAATAAAAGTTGCCCGCGGGGATATACCATAACATTGTTCTGTAAACCTGCCGCTTATTTTCGTCCCGCGGCCATTGACTGACCTGGGTCCCGGGAGCTTAGCGAACGCGGATGTGTTCGTGCTGTCTGAATTGGCTTTTAACTACACATCGGGGGATTCATTGCGCTATGGAAGCTTCACAATTCAAAATTCTTCTCGGCGGCGCCAGTGGCCTACAAAGAAACAGGAGAATAAAAGTTGCCCGCGGGGATATACCATAACATTGTTCTGTAAACCTGCCGCTTATTTTCGTCCCGCGGCATTGACTGACCTGGGTCCCGGGAGCTTAGCGAACGCGGATGTGTTCGTGCTGTCTGAATTGGCTTTTAACTACACATCGGGGGATTCATGCGCTATGGAAGCTTCACAATTCAAAATTCTTCTCGGCGGCGCCAGTGGCCTACAAAGAAACAGGAGAATAAAAGTTGCCCGCGGGGATATACCATAACATTGTTCTGTAAACCTGCCGCTTATTTTCGTCCCGCGGCATTGACTGACCTGGGTCCCGGGAGCTTAGCGAACGCGGATGTGTTCGTGCTGTCTGAATTGGCTTTTAACTACACATCGGGGGATTCATGCGCTATGGAAGCTTCACAATTCAAAATTCTTCTCGGCGGCGCCACTGGCCTACAAAGAAACAGGAGAATAAAAGTTGCCCGCGGGGATATACCATAACATTGTTCTGTAAACCTGCCGCTTATTTTCGTCCCGCGGCATTGACTGACCTGGGTCCCGGGAGCTTAGCGAACGCGGATGTGTTCGTGCTGTCTGAATTGGCTTTTAACTACACATCGGGGGATTCATGCGCTATGGAAGCTTCACAATTCAAAATTCTTCTCGGCGGCGCCAGTGGCCCTACAAAGAAACAGGAGAATAAAAGTTGCCCGCGGGATATACCATAACATTGTTCTGTAAACCTGCCGCTTATTTTCGTCCCGCGGCATTGACTGACCTGGGTCCCGGGAGCTTAGGCGAACGCGGATGTGTTCGTGCTGTCTGAATTGGCTTTTTAACTACACATCGGGGGATTCATGCGCTATGGAAGCTTCACAATTCAAAATTCTTCTCGGCGGCGCCAGTGGCCTACAAAGAAACAGGAGAATAAAAAGTTGCCCGCGGGGATATACCATAACATTGTTCTGTAAAACCTGCCGCTTATTTTCGTCCCGCGGCATTGACTGACCTGGGTCCCGGGAGCTTAGCGAACGCGGATGTGTTCGTGCTGTCTGAATTGGCTTTGTAACTACACATCGGGGGATTCATGCGCTATGGAAGCTTCACAAATTCAAAAATTCATTCTCGGGCGGCGCCACGTGGCCTACAAAGAAACAGGAGAATAAAAGTTGCCCGCGGGGATAATACCATAACATTGTTCTGTAAACCTGCCGCTTATTTTCGTCCCGCGGCATTGACTGACCTGGGTCCCGGGAGCTTAGCGAACGCGGATGTGTTCGTGCTGTCTGAATTGGCTTTTAACTACACATCGGGGGATTCATGCGCTATGGAAAGCTTCACAATTCAAAATTCTTCTCGGCGGCGCCAGTGGCCTACAAAGAAACAGGAGAATAAAAGTTGCCCGCGGGGATATACCATAACATTGTTCTGTAAACCTGCCGCTTATTTTCGTCCCGCGGCATTGACTGACCTGGGTCCCGGGAGCTTAGCGAACGCGGATGTGTTCGTGCTGTCTGAATTGGCTTTTAACTACACATCGGGGGATTCATGCGCTATGGAAGCTTCACAATTCAAAATTCTTCTCGGCGGCGCCAGTGGCCTACAAAGAACAGGAGAATAAAAGTTGCCCGCGGGGATATACCATAACATTGTTCTGTAAACCTGCCGCTTATTTTCGTCCCGCGGCATTGACTGACCTGGGTCCCGGGAGCTTAGCGAACGCGGATGTGTTCGTGCTGTCTGAATTGGCTTTTAACTACACATCGGGGGATTCATGCGCTATGGAAGCTTCACAATTCAAAATTCTTCTCGGCGGCGCCAGTGGCCTACAAAGAAACAGGAGAATAAAAGTTGCCCGCGGGGATATACCATAACATTGTTCTGTAAACCTGCCGCTTATTTTCGTCCCGCGGCATTGACTGACCTGGGTCCCGGGAGCTTAGCGAACGCGGATGTGTTCGTGCTGTCTGAATTGGCTTTTAACTACACATCGGGGGATTCATGCGCTATGGAAGCTTCACAATTCAAAATTCTTCTCGGCGGCGCCAGTGGCCTACAAAGAAACAGGAGAATAAAGTTGCCCGCGGGGATATACCATAACATTGTTCTGTAAACCTGCCGCTTATTTTCGTCCCGCGGCATTGACTGACCTGGGTCCCGGGAGCTTAGCGAACGCGGATGTGTTCGTGCTGTCTGAATTGGCTTTTAACTACACATCGGGGGATTCATGCGCTATGGAAGCTTCACAATTCAAAATTCTTCTCGGCGGCGCCAGTGGCCTAAAAGAAACAGGAGAATAAAAGTTGCCCGCGGGGATATACCATAACATTGTTCTGTAAACCTGCCGCTTATTTTCGTCCCGCGGCATTGACTGACCTGGGTCCCGGGAGCTTAGCGAACGCGGATGTGTTCGTGCTGTCTGAATTGGCTTTTAAACTACACATCGGGGGATTCATGCGCTATGGAAGCTTCACAATTCAAAATTCTTCTCGGCGGCGCCAGTGGCCTACAAAGAAACAGGAGAATAAAAGTTGCCCGCGGGGATATACCATAACATTGTTCTGTAAACCTGCCGCTTATTTTCGTCCCGCGGCATTGACTGACCTGGGTCCCGGGAGCTTAGCGAACGCGGATGTGTTCGTGCTGTCTGAATTGGCTTTTAACTACACATCGGGGGATTCATGCGCTATGGAAGCTTCACAATTCAAAATTCTTCTCGGCGGCGCCAGTGGCCTACAAAGAAACAGGAGAATAAAGTTGCCCGCGGGGATATACCATAACATTGTTCTGTAAACCTGCCGCTTATTTTCGTCCCGCGGCATTGACTGACCTGGGTCCCGGGAGCTTAGCGAACGCGGATGTGTTCGTGCTGTCTGAATTGGCTTTTAACTACACATCGGGGGATTCATGCGCTATGGAAGCTTCACAATTCAAAATTCTTCTCGGCGGCGCCAGTGGCCTACAAAGAAACAGGAGAATAAAAGTTGCCCGCGGGGATATACCATAACATTGTTCTGTAAACCTGCCGCTTATTTTCGTCCCGCGGCATTGACTGACCTGGGTCCCGGGAGCTTAGCGAACGCGGATGTGTTCGTGCTGTCTGAATTGGCTTTTAACTACACATCGGGGGATTCATTGCGCTATGGAAGCTTCACAATTCAAAATTCTTCTCGGCGGCGCCAGTGGCCTACAAAGAAACAGGAGAATAAAAGTTGCCCGCGGGGATATACCATAACATTGTTCTGTAAACCTGCCGCTTATTTTCGTCCCGCGGCATTGACTGACCTGGGTCCCGGGAGCTTAGCGAACGCGGATGTGTTCGTGCTGTCTGAATTGGCTTTTAACTACACATCGGGGGATTCATGCGCTATGGAAGCTTCACAATTCAAATTCTTCTCGGCGGCGCCAGTGGCCTACAAAGAAACAGGAGAATAAAAGTTGCCCGCGGGGATATACCATAACATTGTTCTGTAAACCTGCCGCTTATTTTCGTCCCGCGGCATTGACTGACCTGGGTCCCGGGAGCTTAGCGAACGCGGATGTGTTCGTGCTGTCTGAATTGGCTTTTAACTACACATCGGGGGATTCATGCGCTATGGAAGCTTCACAATTCAAAATTCTTCTCGGCGGCGCCAGTGGCCTACAAAGAAACAGGAGAATAAAAGTTGCCCGCGGGGATATACCATAACATTGTTCTGTAAACCTGCCGCTTATTTTCGTCCCGCGGCATTGACTGACCTGGGTCCCGGGAGCTTAGCGAACGCGGATGTGTTCGTGCTGTCTGAATTGGCTTTTAACTACACATCGGGGGATTCATGCGCTATGGAAGCTTCACAATTCAAAATTCTTCTCGGCGGCGCCACGTGGCCTACAAAGAAACAGGAGAATAAAAGTTGCCCGCGGGGATATACCATAACATTGTTCTGTAAACCTGCCGCTTATTTTCGTCCCGCGGCATTGACTGACCTGGGTCCCGGGAGCTTAGCGAACGCGGATGTGTTCGTGCTGTCTGAATTGGCTTTTAACTACACATCGGGGGATTCATGCGCTATGGAAGCTTCACAATTCAAAATTCTTCTCGGCGGCGCCAGTGGCCTACAAAGAAACAGGAGAATAAAAGTTGCCCGCGGGGATATACCATAACATTGTTCTGTAAACCTGCCGCTTATTTTCGTCCCGCGGCATTGACTGACCTGGGTCCCGGGAGCTTAGCGAACGCGGATGTGTTCGTGCTGTCTGAATTGGCTTTTAACTACACATCGGGGGATTCATGCGCTATGGAAGCTTCACAATTCAAAATTCTTCTCGGCGGCGCCAGTGGCCTACAAAGAAACAGGAGAATAAAAGTTGCCCGCGGGGATATACCATAACATTGTTCTGTAAACCTGCCGCTTATTTTCGTCCGCGGCATTGACTGACCTGGGTCCCGGGAGCTTAGCGAACGCGGATGTGTTCGTGCTGTCTGAATTGGCTTTTAACTACACATCGGGGGATTCATGCGCTATGGAAGCTTCACAATTCAAAATTCTTCTCGGCGGCGCCAGTGGCCTACAAAGAAACAGGAGAATAAAAGTTGCCCGCGGGGATATACCATAACATTGTTCTGTAAACCTGCCGCTTATTTTCGTCCCGCGGCATTGACTGACCTGGGTCCCGGGAGCTTAGCGAACGCGGATGTGTTCGTGCTGTCTGAATTGGCTTTTAACTACACATCGGGGGATTCATGCGCTATGGAAGCTTCACAATTCAAAATTCTTCTCGGCGGCGCCACTGGCCTACAAAGAAACAGGAGAATAAAAGTTGCCCGCGGGGATATACCATAACATTGTTCTGTAAACCTGCCGCTTATTTTCGTCCCGCGGCATTGACTGACCTGGGTCCCGGGAGCTTAGCGAACGCGGATGTGTTCGTGCTGTCTGAATTGGCTTTTAACTACACATCGGGGGATTCATGCGCTATGGAAGCTTCACAATTCAAAATTCTTCTCGGCGGCGCCAGTGGCCTACAAAGAAACAGGAGAATAAAAGTTGCCCGGGCCACATACCATAACATTGTTCTGTAAACCCTGCCGCTTATTTTCGTCCCGCGGCAGAGACTGACCTGGGTCCCGGAAGCTTTGCGAACGCGGATGTGTTCGTGCTGTCTGAATTGGCTTTTAACTACACATCGGGGGGATTCATGCGCTATGGAAGCTTCACAATTCAAAATTCTTCTCGGCGGCGCCAGTGGCCTACAAAGAAACAGGAGAATAAAAGTTGCCCGCGGGGATATACCATAACATTGTTCTGTAAACCTGCCGCTTATTTTCGTCCCGCGGCATTGACTGACCTGGGTCCCGGGAGCTTAGCGAACGCGGATGTGTTCGTGCTGTCTGAATTGGCTTTAACTACACATCGGGGGATTCATGCGCTATGGAAGCTTCACAATTCAAAATTCTTCTCGGCGGCGCCAGCTGGCCTACAAAGAAACAGGAGAATAAAAGTTGCCCGCGGGGATATACCATAACATTGTTCTGTAAACCTGCCGCTTATTTTCGTCCGCGGCATTGACTGACCTGGGTCCCGGAGCTTAGCGAACGCGGATGTGTTCGTGCTGTCTGAATTGGCTTTTAACTACACATCGGGGGATTCATGCGCTATGGAAGCTTCACAATTCAAAATTCTTCTCGGCGGCGCCACTGGCCTACAAAGAAACAGGAGAATAAAAGTTGCCCGCGGGGAATACCATAACATTGTTCTGTAAACCCTGCCGCTTATTTTCGTCCCGCGGCATTTGACTGACCTGGGTCCCGGGGAGCTTAGCGAACGCGGATGTGTTCGTGCTGTCTGAATTGGCTTTTAACTACACATCGGGGGATTCATGCGCTATGGAAGCTTCACAATTCAAAATTCTTCTCGGCGGCGCCACTGGCCTACAAAGAAACAGGAGAATAAAAGTTGCCCGCGGGGATATACCATAACATTGTTCTGTAAACCTGCCGCTTATTTTCGTCCCGCGGCATTGACTGACCTGGGTCCCGGGAGCTTAGCGAACGCGGATGTGTTCGTGCTGTCTGAATTGGCTTTTAACTACACATCGGGGGATTCATTGCGCTATGGAAGCTTCACAATTCAAAATTCTTCTCGGCGGCGCCACTGGCCCTACAAAGAAACAGGAGAATAAAAGTTGCCCGCGGGGATATACCATAACATTGTTCTGTAAACCTGCCGCTTATTTTCGTCCCGCGGCATTGACTGACCTGGGTCCCGGGAGCTTAGCGAACGCGGATGTGTTCGTGCTGTCTGAATTGGCTTTTAACTACACATCGGGGGATTTCATGCGCTATGGAAGCTTCACAATTCAAAATTCTTCTCGGCGGCGCCAGCTGGCCTACAAAGAAACAGGAGAATAAAAGTTGCCCGCGGGGATATACCATAACATTGTTCTGTAAACCTGCCGCTTATTTTCGTCCCGCGGCATTGACTGACCTGGGTCCCGGGAGCTTAGCGAACGCGGATGTGTTCGTGCTGTCTGAATTGGCTTTTAACTACACATCGGGGGATTCATGCGCTATGGAAGCTTCACAATTCAAAATTCTTCTCGGCGGCGCCAGTGGCCTACAAAGAAACAGGAGAATAAAAGTTGCCCGCGGGGATATACCATAACATTGTTCTGTAAACCTGCCGCTTATTTTCGTCCCGCGGCATTGACTGACCTGGGTCCCGGGAGCTTAGCGAACGCGGATGTGTTCGTGCTGTCTGAATTGGCTTTTAACTACACATCGGGGGATTCATGCGCTATGGAAGCTTCAACAATTCAAAATTCTTCTCGGCGGCGCCAGTGGCCTACAAAGAAACAGGAGAATAAAAGTTGCCCGCGGGGATATACCATAACATTGTTCTGTAAACCTGCCGCTTATTTTCGTCCCGCGGCATTGACTGACCTGGGTCCCGGGAGCTTTAGCGAACGCGGATGTGTTCGTGCTGTCTGAATTGGCTTTTAACTACACATCGGGGGATTCATGCGCTATGGAAGCTTCACAATTCAAAATTCTTCTCGGCGGCGCCAGTGGCCTACAAAGAAACAGGAGAATAAAAGTTGCCCGCGGGGATATACCATAACATTGTTCTGTAAACCTGCCGCTTATTTTCGTCCCGCGGCATTGACTGACCTGGGTCCCGGGAGCTTAGCGAACGCGGATGTGTTCGTGCTGTCTGAATTGGCTTTTAACTACACATCGGGGGATTCATGCGCTATGGAAGCTTCACAATTCAAAATTCTTCTCGGCGGCGCCAGTGGCCTACAAAGAAACAGGAGAATAAAAGTTGCCCGCGGGGATATACCATAACATTGTTCTGTAAACCTGCCGCTTATTTTCGTCCCGCGGCATTGACTGACCTGGGTCCCGGGAGCTTAGCGAACGCGGATGTGTTCGTGCTGTCTGAATTGGCTTTTAACTACACATCGGGGGATTCATGCGCTATGGAAGCTTCACAATTCAAAATTCTTCTCGGCGGCGCCAGTGGCCTACAAAGAAACAGGAGAATAAAGTTGCCCGCGGGGATATACCATAACATTGTTCTGTAAACCTGCCGCTTATTTTCGTCCCGCGGCATTGACTGACCTGGGTCCCGGGAGCTTAGCGAACGCGGATGTGTTCGTGCTGTCTGAATTGGCTTTTAACTACACATCGGGGGATTCATGCGCTATGGAAGCTTCACAATTCAAAATTCTTCTCGGCGGCGCCAGTGGCCTACAAAGAAACAGGAGAATAAAAGTTGCCCGCGGGGATATACCATAACATTGTTCTGTAACCTGCCGCTTATTTTCGTCCCGCGGCATTGACTGACCTGGGTCCCGGGAGCTTAGCGAACGCGGATGTGTTCGTGCTGTCTGAATTGGCTTTTAACTACAACATCGGGGGATTCATGCGCTATGGAAGCTTCACAATTCAAAATTCTTCTCGGCGGCGCCAGTGGCCTACAAAGAAACAGGAGAATAAAAGTTGCCCGCGGGGATATACCATAACATTGTTCTGTAAACCTGCCGCTTATTTTCGTCCCGCGGCATTGACTGACCTGGGGTCCCGGGAGCTTAGCGAACGCGGATGTGTTCGTGCTGTCTGAATTGGCTTTTAACTACACATCGGGGGATTCATGCGCTATGGAAGCTTCACAATTCAAAATTCTTCTCGGCGGCGCCATGGCCTACAAAGAAACAGGAGAATAAAAGTTGCCCGCGGGATATACCATAACATTGTTCTGTAACCTGCCGCTTATTTTCGTCCCGCGGCATTGACTGACCTGGGTCCCGGGAGCTTAGCGAACGCGGATGTGTTCGTGCTGTCCTGAATTGGCTTTTAACTACACATCGGGGGATTCATGCGCTATGGAAGCTTCACAATTCAAAATTTCTTCTCGGCGGCGCCACTGGCCTACAAAGAAACAGGAGAATAAAGTTGCCCGCGGGGATATACCATAACATTGTTTCTGTAAACCTGCCGCTTATTTTTCGTCCCGCGGCATTGACTGACCTGGGTCCCGGGAGCTATGCGAACGCGGATGTGGTTCGTGCTGTCTGAATTGGCTTTTAACTACACATCGGGGGATTCATGCGCTATGGAAGCTTCACAATTCAAAATTCTTCTCGGCGGCGCCAGCTGGCCTACAAAGAAACAGGAGAATAAAAGTTGCCCCGCGGGGATATACCATAACATTGTTCTGTAAACCTGCCGCTTATTTTCGTCCGCGGCATTGACTGACCTGGGTCCCGGGAGCTTAGCGAACGCGGATGTGTTCGTGCTGTCTGAATTGGCTTTTAACTACACATCGGGGGATTCATGCGCTATGGAAGCTTCACAATTCAAAATTCTTCTCGCGGCGCCAGTGGCTACAAAGAAACAGGAGAATAAAAGT